>CM055081.1:297264-409764 GCA_029204045.2 Tillandsia leiboldiana | reverse complement strand
TAGTTAAGTATATGCAAAAATATTTTACTGTGAAAGTTTGAGACCTAACAATCATTTGGTGGGCCTGTCCATGATAACATGGCAGACCTAATTAGGAATGTCAATGAATACAAATATTCGAAATTTTATTCGAATCTGAATCCGAGAAAAATAGATTTGTTCGATGTTAAACGGATATGGATTCGGATATGGATATAAAAAATAAAAACTCGACGAATTTGAATTTGGATATGAATTTTGATTGTACCCCATCCGAATCCGAACCGATCCGAACCCGAATTGATTTTACGTGATGTAATAGGGAAATGCTTTTTGTACACCCCCAAGTAGGGTGTACATCTTACACCCCACCCATTCAAGAGTGGGGTAAATTCCACCGGTCACTTCGAAGTGACCGATAAGTTAGTTCCCATTCTTGGATGGGGTGGGATGTGTGATATACACCCCATATAGGGTGTACAAGTAGCATTGTCCTTTTTAGTCGGATTCGGATTTGAATATGAATTTTTAAAATTCGTCGGATTCGGATTTGGTAGTCGGGTTCGGGTTCGAATTTTTGAAAATCCATCCCGAATACGACCCGTTGACATCCCTATGTATGATATATATCTCATTTATCAAATGACCCATCTTAGAGTAAATGAGTATAAGATATCCCTATGTATGATATATATCTCATTTATCAAATGACCCATCTTAGAGTAAATGAGTGTAAGATATACACTCGTATATTTTACATCTTATTTATTGTTGAATAAAATAGATTTTACTGGTTAACGTGATTAGTAAAAAAATCTTCATTCTATAAAATATATAGAGTGTACTTATATTTTCTGTGGGATATGTAAATAGTATTATTTTTTTTTTCCACACTAATTACACCGATGGTCCTCAAAATTGACCTTTTAGAATTTATTACATTAATGGTCCCTAACATTTACCTATATTTTCAATTTAATCCCGAATCTCTTCCTCTGTCTACAGGAGGTTACGTTGAATCGAATTACGGTCGAAATAACATAATAGATTGAAACGAGTCGTATTTGAAGTGACGTAAAATTAATTGAATCAAATCACAGTCGAAATATGTAAATATTATATCTGTAAAATAAATTTATTATATATTTTTATTGGATCACTATTCTATCACGTGACTCCGCTTTAGTATCCAAGTTAATTCCAAACGAACCAAACAAAATTGGAGTCATACTTAAAAAAAAAAAAAAAAAAAAAACCCATAACGGGTTTGATCGGATAAAGGACCCGCAAACTTTTTTTTTTTTTTTTTTTTTTTTCTTCACAGTGAAAAATTTGCTAAAAAAATTTGTTTTACAAAAAAAAAATAAGTTTCTTTTACCGCCACATAATCTCTCTCTTTACCTTTTCTCAATCATAACTAATGTAATTAATATATTGATTAATAATTTTTAAGGGTCAAATCCAATCTTTTTTTTTCTTCCAGTTTTTAATTGGATGCAAAATGTAATGTATGTGTATAGATCTTTAATTGCTTTTCTTTAATTATGAATTTATTTATTTATATTTATAAAATAAATAGTAGTTGTTATATATTATTATGGTATATAAAAATACAATAAATATATTAATAATTCGTATTTATTTGTACTTGATTAATGCTGTTGTTGTTGTTGTTTGTAAATAGTTATTATTAATATTCTTCAAGATGAAAGATTTTATAATTTGAGAGGAATTGATAATTTTTTTACAAAAATTGATTCCTGATATTTTTCTCAACACAATATTAATGATTAGTTTATTTTTTGGGTTAATTGCATACGGCTCCCTTCAAACATATCTAATAGCAGATATATCCCTACAAAGTTTAACTTTTTATATTTATCCCTTCAAAAGTCCAAGGTTATTCATATGTATCCCTCCGGTTTATTATCGTTAGTTCACTGTTTATTTTTTAACAGATTATATGTGAAATGACAGTTTTGTCCTTTCAAAAATGTTTTCCAAAAAATAATGCAGAAATATCTGGAAGGGTAAAAAGTTAAACTTACCTCACTAACTAACCAATATTAAGTATTTAACCTATGGTTAACTAGATTTTTCTAACAGAGATAGACGGTAGGGATATATATGAATAACATTGGACTTTTGAAGGGATAAATATGAAAAGTTGAACTTTGTAGGAATATATCTGCTATTCGATATGTTTGCAGGGAGCCGTATGTAATTAACCCTTATTTTTTATACTGAGTATTCTATTCTGTGGTGAGAGGCTCTGAATCGAATCATAATCAAAATTTGTGAGCATCGTATCTATAGCAAAAACAAATTTTATTAAATTTTTTTTTTAAAATCTGCCATTGAACATTCTATCCTGCAACGAGAGATCATATTGAACCGAATCATAATCGAAATTCGTGAATATCGTATCTATAGTAAAAACAAATTCTATTATAAAACATTTTGAGATTCGCCATTGACCATTCTATTTTGTGTAAGAGGTTAAATTAGACTGAATCAATATCTAGACCGATGAGCGCGTAGTAACTATAGCAGAAACAAATCTTACTTGAAAAAATTTCTAAATCCACCATTGAGCATTTTATCTTATGGCAAGAGATTATTAGATTGGATCGAATCATAATTCATAATCGAGATACGTGAGCGTCGTATTTATAGTCAAAATAATTTTTTTTTAGAAAAAAAAATTAGATTTGTCGTTGAGCATTCTACTATCTGACGAGAGATCAGGTTGCTCCTTATCATAATTGAGATTTGTAAACGTCGTATTTAAATAAAGGGGTAATTTTCTATATATTCCTAAAAATTTCTCTGTTTTTATATTTATCCCTCTTAGAAGGCTAATATTAAAACTACCCTTCTTACATTCCAATTTCTTTCTAAAATATTCCTGAAGTTAAACTCTATTAGTGTACCGTTTGGAGCTGTCGTTATCTGTGTGAAATTATCATTTTGCCCTGTCAAATATACCTTTCTACTATAACCAACTTTTCTTATGTACCCTTAAAATTTTTAATAGTTTTGATAGATAGGGACAAAATAGGTATATCTAATCATTTTCAACTCCGATTATTATTTAACTCTAGTTTAACCCTAGTTAACTTAACAAAGGAAAACGGTAGGGGTATTTTTAATAACGGTGGAACGTATGAAGAATATATTAGAAAGAAAAAAATAAGAAAGGTAAATCAGATATTTCTTCAGATTTCAGGGATACGCAGACAATTATCTCTTAAATAAAACTCTACTGGAAAAAAATTCTAAATCCGCCGTTGAGCATTCTAACATGCGACGAGAGACGAGAGATTAGATTGAACCGAATTACAATCGACATCAAAGTGTGCAAAAACAAAATAGAAGGTTAGGAACTAAAACAAAAAATAGGTAAAGGTTAGGGACCAATGTGCAATTGCACCCCGTCTCTCTCTATCGTATACGTATATACTCATCCTCCTCTTCATTAGTGTCCTTTCTCTCTTCCTCTCCATGGCTCCTCCTCCTCCGCGTCCTCATCATCATCGTCCTCAGCATCGTCGTCGTCGTCGTCGTTTCTAGGGCTACGAAGAGCTCCGAGCGCGTCTCCCATGGCGGCGAAGAAGAGGGCGTGGGAGGCGGTGGCGGAGGAGTTGCGGCGGTGGGGGGAGATGAAGCAAACCGGGGTGAGCTTGAGGTACATGATGGAGTTCGGATCCCGCCCCACGGCGAAGAATCTCCTCCTCTCCGCCCAATTCCTCCACAAGGAGTTGCCCATTCGCATCGCGCGCAGGGCCTTCGAGCTCGAGAACCTGCCCTTCGGCCTCTCCCTCCAACACGCCGTGTTGAAGGTACCGATCGATCGAAAATCTAGGGTTTCCTCTCCATTTTCCTCTTTTTCTCCTCATTTTCTCGTGATTTGTGTGCGATTGTGGCGTGTGGGTTTGTGTGGATTGTGCTTGTTTGGATCCCACATGTCATCGGGGACGAGAGTGGCATGTTACTTACTGTTGCACGAAACCCCTCTTCTCTTCCCAGGGTTTCTTGTGTCTAGGGTTTGGTTCGAATCTTTAGAACATTAATTATTTCATTTATCAACAATTTAGTTTAAATTTTGTTCTTCTTTAATTTAATTTTACTATTTTGTTGCTGGATATGTTTCATGCCATTTATAAGGTATCATATTTTGGAAATATGTACATAAATTGGAAAAATTTTGGCCTCATCACTTTAACTTTATTTTGTTTGTAGCATTTTTAGCATTGGGATATTTCAAATCTCTAATAAATGGTAGAGAAAGCTTTTTAGATTCGGTAAATCATTTATCCCTTTCTCAAAGGGATAAAATTATTTTTAGCTTCGGAGTTCTGATGCAGAAAATATATAAGTTTGTTAAAAGCGGTAAATGATTTATCGCTTTTAGGGTTACTTGCCCACCTCAGGTAGCCATTTGTAAGTACCTTATAGTTCAGATAAGGTTTATCTATACATGTTGTAGGTGATTTATGCTTTAGATACAGGTAAAATGCAGGAATTCAACTCATCCTCCTTTTTGTTTTAGTTGAATTTACGGCGCCAAGGGCCGCCATAGTGTTTAAATATTTTATTGGCTAGCAAATGGTAAATTCTGTAGGGTCTTGAGGCAATCTCTATATTGCGTTGATCTAGCACTCGTTGAGTTGAAATACCTTCTTCTTAGTTCTTGTTAATTGGTTATCTTATCGGCTTTTGATGCATCACGGATGTTGAGCCTTTAGATATACGAGATTTGGTATTACATCCCCCCCCCCCCCCGTGTTAATATCTTGCTGCAAATCATTGAGCACTTGTTTGGTTTGGCTGGAGCTTCTGTAAAAGTGCTTATCAGACTGGCATTCAAAGAAGTTGTAACAGCTATTTTGACTAAAATCTATCGAACAACTTTCCGTTGAAACTACAAACAAATGCTTCAAATTGCTGTGTTTGTGCTTTAGAGTTTTTCCTTTGGTTTGCCGGACTCCTGGCTTCTGCTTTTGGCTTTTGCTTTTTAGTTGAGAAGCTTTTCCAATAACTGCAAATCATTGAGCACTTGTTTGGTTTGGCTGGAGCTTCTGTAAAAGTGCTTATCAGACTGGCATTCAAAGAAGTTGTAACAGCTATTTTGACTGAAATCTATCGAACAACTTTCCGTTGAAACTACAAACAAATGCTTCAAATTGCTGTGTTTGTGCTTTAGAGTTTTCCTGGCTTCTGCTTTTGGCTTTTGCTTTTTAGTTGAGAAGCTTTTCCAATAATCTGGGCCAAACAGTCACCAGCTATATTTACCTTCCCAATCAGTTTGGCAGTTTGTCTTTCTCATGTAGGTCTTTGTTTCTTACCTTCATTCTGTTACTAACCATGTCGATCTAGTTGATTCTTCACTTGTTTCTTTTTTTCTTTTTTTTTCCTTGTCCTGTGTCATACTACTTCTACTAGCTTCAATTCAATAATGCAGATCACTTTGGGTATTTTGACCTTTTCCTCTAATATAAGAGATTCTTCATTGATGCTCGTAAAATCAGAATTGTTTGATCTTAGGAGGACAGAAAGCTTCTTCCAGGTCTTGTTTATCTCTTTCTGTTAATGAAGGTACGAGATTGGTATTTGGCTTCTTTTCGCGATATCAGATCCTTTCCAGAAGTCAAAGACACGAACGACGAGTTAGCCTTCACCCAGATGATCCAGATGATCAAAGTGAGGCACAACAACGTGGTGCCAACAATGGCCTTGGGTGTACAGCAGTTGAAAAATGACTTGGATCCTAAAGTGTTTCCGAACGAAGTAGAAGAAATTCATCAATTTCTTGATCGCTTTTACATGACGAGGATTGGGATCCGAATGTTGATAGGTTAATTACTTTTTCCGTATATGCTTTTCATTTGATGGCTATATTCTTCATTTCACCAAAATCTGATGTGTATAATTTACGTGATATATAGTTAGCAGGGCCTTGTTTGAACTAGTTGGAATTGTGCTGTTAAAGTAGAACTATTTAAAGAAGCATTGATATTTTTGCCAAAAGTAGAAGATTCATATTGGAGCAATATGAATTTTTTACTTTTGGGCTAGGAAGTTCGTTTTAGCTTCCCATCACAGGAAATTCCCTGGAACTTTTGGGCACAAAACGCCTGATACTGCTTTTCGGAGTAGATTATTTTCAGAAGCTTAGACCCAACTTGGCACTTAAGTCATAATTTATCTTTACAAAATTTCCGCATCATCAACTCTGATCGTGATTTAATATTTAATATTTACGACTGAGAAATCTCAGATTTGATCAAAATTCAGGGCAACATGTGGCTCTGCATGCGCCTGATCCGGAACCCGGTTGTATTGGTCTTATAAACACAAGAATGTCTCCTATGCTAGTGGCACGAGCTGCTAGTGAGGACGCGCACAGCATTTGTTTGAGGGAATACGGATCTGCTCCCGAAGTTGAAATATATGGAGATCCCAATTTCACTTTTCCGTAAGTGCTTTTCATAATCTTGACATTACTCATTTGTTCTTCTGGGAGTACTCTGTTCTAATTGGGTTGGAGATAGATTAAAAATAGATCTTGTGAAGTTTCTTATCGATTGTTTTTATTATCGGGTTTGGATATGGATATAGACGTAAAGCGAGTAAAGTATTCACAGAAATTTGAAATAGATTCCTTAAAGGTGTGTGCGGATATAAATTGGATATAGATCTACGATCAAAGCACATATGGATATGAGTAGCTGAATAAGACATAACTAAACATTGAGTCGATAGTAATCGAACTCTTATAGCTGCACACATGTGATATGAGTATGGATTGGTTGTGTATCCATCCCTTTTCTTACTTTGACATGCTGAGAAATTGTCCATTGAAGTGCAAACGTACGAACATGGAGTAGCAAACTACGGATCTTTGAATCCTCAGCTTGTGCCTTTCTCTGAAAGCATATATATATATATAAAGAAAATGCATAAATGGGAATTGTCTCCGCTTCCATTTTGTGTACATCACTTTGACAATTTAACACCGCAAGTATCAAAGGACATACTTTTCTTTCTACTAATGTTCTTTTCGCTCTTATACAGATATGTTCCGTCGCATTTGCATCTTATGGTTTTTGAATTAGTAAAGAACTCCCTGCGTGCGGTCCAAGAACGTTGTATGAACTCCGATAAAGATGTTCCTCCTGTTAGAATAATAGTTGCTGATGGAATCGAGGATGTCACAATCAAGGTACGAGCCTTTAGTTTCCTTCTATATTTCAACATAGTTCTATGTCGCGTTGCTTCGCAATTGTGGTAAATGTTAACAAATCAATCACCGAGTTTTTTGGCCCGAAATATCTCGATATTTGGGTTTTAGCCGAGGATGTCTAACTGCTTTTTCTCTCTGTAGAAAATATAAGCATCGTGTTGGCATAGTGCTATGTCAGCATGTAACGACCCAGCCCGCTGGTAATAATAATACGTTGGACCCAAACCACCGGTCAAAAATACTTAAATTCAGTTATTATTACTAGGGTTCATAGTCCTTCTCATCCGATGTGAGACTATTGGGGCCGATATGAGACTATTGGGGTGTCACATCTTTCTCTCATTTAGACCCTGACGTCCTCATCAGCCCATCACACATATAGTCCAAGATCACTAGGCCTCACCAACCTGATGTAACAACCCAGTTTACTAGCAATAATAACTCGTTTGCTTCAAACCATCGGCCCAAAATTTTAAGCCCAGTTATTAATTTTAGAGTTTATGGTTTCTTATATTCCCAATCACAATTCCTTTTCCGTCGAATGTTGGGCGACTGGGGCCGATGTGGGATTATTGGGATGTCCGACGTATTGCTGGATATGTCAATATGTCGTGTTACTCGACAAGTGAAATATGTCGACATATCGCTATGGTGTGTTACTTGAGCATCAAGTGTCATAATGTTAATCTTTTCCTGACACAGATCTCAGATGAAGGTGGTGGGATACCAAGAAGTGGGCTTCCAAAGATATTCACATACCTTTACAGCACTGCAAAGAATCCACTGGATGAGAATTATGGAGGAGTAAACGAAGGCGTGACCATGGCTGGATATGGTTATGGCTTACCAATAAGCCGTCTCTACGCTCGATATTTCGGCGGTGATCTTCAAATGATCTCCATGGAAGGATACGGTATGTCGAAACGAAACGCTTTATTAAGTTGAATGCATGATTCTGATCTCTCTACAATAACTGTTCCCAAAGTTGGCATGCTTAGACCTCAGTTCTACGATCAAATTCTGGGGAAGTGTTTAAACTAACTCAAATATGATGCGCGCAAAACATTTGCAAATCAACATCTATATAGCGCTTGTTTTTCTCAAAAGTTGTAGTCGATTTCATATCTTCGAAATATTTGGGTGTAAAAGCTCATTCTAACCTTTCCATTGCAACGAAAGCTCTGAAACTTTTGTTTGTCAAATACCTGTCTCCCAACTCTCCGAGTAGAATTGTTCGAAGAAGCAATGTCGATCGACTAGTCAGTTTTGGATGTTTGCTCCTTGTGATTCATACACTAAAAAACTCCCTTTGTTTTTTTTTTTTTTTTACTTTTGTTTCGTAGGCACTGACGCATATCTTCACCTGTCCCGGTTAGGGGATTCGCAAGAGCCCTTGCCGTAGAGCATGAACGGTGGGTTCAGGATAATTGAAATGCTGCTTCACATTGTAGTGTAGCAAAACTGGTTTGTTCCCCATTAGCTCATTTCATGCTGGAACTGTTTCAAGAGTTTGTAAAGGCTCACACACACATCAACTCTCTCTCTCTCTCTCTCTCTCTCATTCACAGTACTAGCATTCACAATTGCACATCTCTCTCTCTCTCTCTCTCTCACAGTTATCTCGCATTCACAATCGCACCTCTCTCTCTCTCTCTCTCTCTCTCTCTCTCTCTCTCTCTCTCTCTCTCTCGTCACAATTGCACATCTCTCTCTCTCACACACAGTTATCTCGCATTCACAAACGCACCTCTCTCTCTCTTCACAATTGCACATCTCTCTCTCACATACCTCTCTCTCTCTTCACAACTCTTCACAATTGCACATCTCTCTCACACACAGTTATCTCGCATTCGCAATTTCACCTCTATCTCTCACACAGTTCTCTCGAATTCACAATTGCACCTCTCTCTCACACTCACAATTGTACCTCTATTTTTGTTTAATAATATTCTCTCTCACACAGTTCTCTCGCGTTCATAATTGTACCGCTGTTTTTCTACTTTGACGACATAGGAGGGCATCTGTTCGAGGTGATGGTAGGTAGGATCCCTTTAAACTGTCCCAGGGTAAATGGAACAGATGCTGAAGACGGGGAGGTGATGCAAGCCAAAATAGTAAAGAAGTGGTCTAGATCAAATTCCAGGCTTTATTACAAAATAGTTTATTTTTGTGTCTACTTAATATACAACAAAAATAATATCAAAAAATAAAATAAAATTTAATTTTTAAAATATCACTAATGGTCTAAATCATGTTTAACGGAGATTCAGATATTTCATCATCGAAAATAATTCGAAAGCAATGCGACCCATTGGAAGCAAAAGAAAAATAAAAAAGGCCC
The DNA here is from genome assembly GCA_029204045.2 of Tillandsia leiboldiana. NCBI lineage: Eukaryota > Viridiplantae > Streptophyta > Magnoliopsida > Poales > Bromeliaceae > Tillandsia > Tillandsia leiboldiana. The sequence goes on along the minus strand of CM055081.1, from coordinate 400,198 downwards.
AAAAAAATAATAAAATAAAATAAAAATTCACATTAGACTTGTGATTTAAAAAATATATAAGCTCTACTCTCTCTCTCTCTCTCTCTTATATATATATATATATATATATATATATATATATAATCCAGCTACTATACTATCGATAGTACCAAGTATTTGATGTTATCAAATTTTCTACCATTAGATCAACCCTTTTAATTATTTTCATCTGTTAGATTTTACTATTTCTCCAACCACCCATTAAATTCAAGATGCACATTATCATCTCAACCACAAATCTTTTAATACAACGGTTAAAAACTTAATAGCACCAATAACTTTATACTATTAATAGTATTCCAGTCTAACTATATATATATATATATATATATATAGAAAGAGAGAGAGGGAGAGTCCGGCTACTATACTATTAATAGCACTAAGCATTTTGTGCTATCAAATTTTCTACCCTTAGATCAACTTTTTTGATTATTTTCATCCGTTAGATTTTACTATTTTTCCAACCATCCATTAAACCCAAAAAGCCTACTATCATCTCAACCATAATTTTTTAATTAGATGATTAAAAATTTAATAGCACATCTCTTTATATATATATATATATATATATATATATATATATATATATATATATATATATATATATATATATATATATATAGATAGAGAGAGAGAGAGAGAGATAGAGAAAGTTTGGCTACTATACTATCAATAGCACAAAGCACTTGGTGCTACCAATTTTTTCACAATTAGATCTAATCTTTCAATTATTTTCAACCATTAGATCATACTATTTCTTCAACCACCCGCTAACCCAAGAGACCCACTATTATCCTAACCTCTCTTCATTCAAGGATCAAAAACTTAATAGCACCATTAATAGTACCAAAGACTTAATGCTATCGATAGTATAATAACCTATATATATATATATATATATATATATATATATATATATATATATGCTAAAAAATTGTATAAAATTGTTTCATTTGGAACAACAAAAGACAACATGGTTTGCTAATTTTATGGCAAAAAAGGGTTCTAGGGTTGTTGCACCTCTTTGCCTCCATTATGCCCTACATAGTATAAAATGACGAGGAGCCTGCGACACCTCTAAAATTTTGAACAATTCTATAAAACTAAATCACCTAACCCAATCACACTATTTTAAATAATGGCTAAACTCCAAAGGTTAAAAATGTTAAGGATTATAGAAGAATGACTCTATGGAAAAAAAAAATGTTATAAGTTGGTGTCAGAACCAATTATCAATCAAAAATGTACAATAAATTTTGACTGAACTAAGATCATATAGCAAATGGAGCACGTGCTCCTCAGCTGACGACCGTTAAGGTGGAGTGCGACTTTCCACAAAATCAGCTAAGACCAACAAAATAATTTTTACATTGCCTGATACTTATGAATGTGCCGGAGTCTAACCAAAACATCAAAACTTAAAAGAGGAGAAAAATATGACGCTCCTAAGATTTAAAATAATTCTATATATAAAGTATAATAAGATTAAATATCTTAATCCGACTATAGCATTTTAGACAATAACTAGAGAGGGCTTGTTTGGATTCGGTATAGAACCGAAAATAAGAGAGATATTTCTCTTATTCTTCCAAACGCACCAGTAATCAATCGGTATAGCTTATTCCAGTACAACTAGAATAAGTGAGAATTACTGTTCTCACTCTTTCCAACCACCCTCTTATTTTTTTCTTAAATACCCTTTCACGTCTACCGAGGCATCATCTCTCACCTCATTATTACATAATAAAGTTTGAAGGTAAATCCTCATTCTCATACCAAACACAAAATCTCTTATTTTTGGAATCAGCCCAACACTTTTTTACACTAGTTCCGTATTTTATACTTATCCCTGGAATAGCTAGTTCTATCTTATCTCGTTACCAAACAGGCACTAAGAGAATTAAGCGTGCTAAAATTAGAATAGTTCTACGACGGACAAACCCTTAGAAAGTGGCCAGCATTTTTTTTATTTTTTCTGAGATAGATACAATAACAGCTATTAACCTTTGCATTTATGTATAAACATGCTAAAAAAAAAAAAAAAATGTATAAAATTGTTTGGTTGGAAAAAAAAAAAATTAACAACTGGTTTACTAACTTTATTATGGCAAAAAAGGGTTGTAAGATGGCTGCGCCTCTTTTTGCCTCTGGTATGCCCTGCATAGCAGAAAATGATGAGCAGCAAATTACAAAATACCAAAACAAGTATGATTTCTGCGAAAACAGAAAAAGATTAAATAAATATATATATACTTAATTGAGTTTACGTATAAATGCACATCATAATTATTTTAATAGTAAACCTCAAATCAATATAAACTCGTACATCATATTTATTCAAAAATTTACAATACAACTTTAATTTTTTTTAAAAAAAACATCTGTTATATTTTATCAGAAAATATGTTTTATTCTAACTCAAATTTAAATGATTGTTGTTGGCAATAATTATATAATGAGATAAATGCCTCTGTACCCCTGAAATCTAAAGAAATATCTGATTTACTCCTCTTATTTTTTTCTTTCCAATATACCCTTCATACATTCCACCGTTATTAAAAATAGCCCTACCGTTTTTCTTTGTTAAGTTAACTAGGGTTAAACTAGAGTTAAATAATAATCGGAGTTGAAAACTATCAGATATACCTATTTTGTCCCTATCTACCAAAACTATTGAAAATTTTAAGAGTACATAAGAAAAGTTGGTTATGGTAGAATAATATATTTAAAAAGGCAAAATAGTAATTTTACACAGATAACGGCAGCTCCAAACGGTACACTAACAGAGTTTAACTTCAGGAGTATTTTAAAAAGAAGTTGAAACGTAAGAAGGGTAGTTTTAATATTAGCCTTTTAAAAGAGATAAATTTAAAAACAGAAAATTTTAGGAGTATATAAAAAATTGCCCCTTATATAATTCAATTCTTTATATATATATATATACACATTGAATATTTCTATATGTTTTTCGAATTCTAACAAATAAAAGTATCAAAATTTTAATTCACCTTTAATTCAAATTTAAAAGTTAATTGATCCGCTTTAATTGAAGTTTTTAATTATTCATTCAAATTTGATATCCAAAATTAAATTTAGCACGATTTTAACTAAAATTTTAATTTTTATTTAAAATTTTATAAATTTAAATTTAAATCGTACAATTAAATTTCAGCCATGATTTTAAGATGAAAAAATAAAATAAAATTAAAATTTAGCCTAAATTACAAAAAAACCCCCTGTAATATCCCGCTTTTTCACTTTGCCCCCATGTCTTTTAAAAGCCTACATTTTGCCTCCTCGTAATTACCGAAATATGCATTTACCCCCCGCCGTCACGATTCCGTGAGTGAACCGTCAGTTTTTTTTAAAATATTATTGGATATACCCAAAATACCCTTTAAAAATGGCGAAAAATAAGTCTAAACCCCTTTCTCTTTCCTTCATTACCTTTTCCCTCCAATATAAGGTAAGAGCATTTTCGTCAATTTACCTCATCCGTTAACGCCGTTGCCCTAAAGATAATTCGGTAATTACGAGGGGGCAAAATATAGTCTTTTAAAAGACAGGGGGGCAAAGTAAAAAAACAGGATATTACAAAAAAAAATTCTATAATTTAGCCTAAAATATAAATTTATATTTGAAATTAAATTCAAATTTGACCTTCTGTTACTATTGATTTTGAAAACTTCAGTGAATTCTAACAGAACTCGGCAGTTTCTCGAAAATGTTACAGACAATTCCATCAGGTAACAGTCTGACAGAAGAATACAAAATATTTCATCAGAGAGGTCGCAAAATTTGCAAATTAGAGAGATATTTAAGTCACAGATAGTGAATTGTTAGGCAGTAAAATCAAAACTAAGAAGATTAAGTACTGATTTCGTAATGCGCACTACTACTTCAGGTAAAAGATCTTGTGCATTTTAACTAAAAAGAGTAGCTTCACTCACCTTGCTGCATTGAAGCCGCCTAAGGAAACTGTGCCGAAAATCAGGAGGAGAAACGGAGTCTTAATCAAAGCTCGATTGCGTCGCCCATAACTGGTCGGAACACCGGTTCTCACAACTCGTACGTACGGAGCTATTTGAGATATAACAGCGATCAACACGAGTACTGAAAATTGAAGCATGCGGTAATACAACATCAAATTTAGAACTCACATTCCGTTGGACTTCCAAACTTTGTGCCTGCAATAAGCAAGTATGCAAACTATTACTTCGACCATCAATAACTCCTGTGCTAATAATAATGCAACAATTTCACCACCATGTCCAATAATGCTTTTGTTTCTGTAGGATCGTTGGCGCTAACTATTAATCCCAAAAACTCGAATTGTTAGAAAGATTTAACTAATTCACTTAGGCCATGTTTGGTTCGGGGATAAATTTAAGAGGTATAAATTTTTTTATACCTGGGATAGCTTGCTATTCCGGGATAATGAAGTATAAAAGTTAAATTGCGTTTGGTTGAAAAGTTAGTATTCTCTGGAATAGTTAAAATTGTGTTTGGTTAAAATTATAGAATAGTAGAGGATAGTGGTAAAAGAAGATAGAATTTTTATAAAAATACCAACTTTACCCTTAGCTTTTTTTTATAGAAAAATTAATTTAATTATTATATTAAATTTGAAGCAATTTAATTATAAATAATAAATTATATCTTACGTTAAAAAAAATAATATTTTTTATTTTATATTATATTTTAAGAATATAAATAATAAATTATATTTTATATTATATTTTATATTATATTTTTTATATTTTATATTATAATTTATATTTTATATTATAATTTATAATTTATATTATAATTTATAATTTATATTATAATTTTTATTTTATATTATAATTTATATTATAATTTATATTTATATTATAATTTATATTTTATATTATAATTTATATTATAATTTATATTATATTTTATATTTTATATTTTATATTTTATATTTTATATTTTATATTTTATATTTTATATTATATTTTAATTATAAATAATAAATTATAACTTTGCCCTTCACTGCCCCCAGGGATAAAACCTTATTCCATGAGGGGAGAGGAATAAGGCTTAACGGATTATCCCAGGATAACCCGTTAAGCCAGGGATAAAAAAAAAATTATTCCATGCCATTTTCCAGCACTGTTTGGCAGGAATTGGAGGATAAAGGGGGTTATTCCCCCTTTATCCCCGAACCAAACATGGCCTTAAAGCATACAAACACCTGCACAAATTCACAGCATGCAGGAATCGAACCCGTGACCTCTGACTTTAATACCACTTGTTGGATCGTTGGCGCGAACTATTAATCCCAAAAGCTCGAGCTGCTATAAATATACAACCAATTCACTTAAAGCGTTACATATACAGCGCCCACGGATCTCGATTGTGACTCGCCCCAACCAACCTCACGCTGCTTCAAACATGACTCAGTCCAACCCGACCTCCCCCATTTCAAACGTGACTCGGCTTAACTTGGCCTCCCGCCACAGAACAAGATATTGATCACTTTAAGCCAACAGTTTCATCACTAACTGAAATTCAAATTCAAGCAAATGCATTTATAAAAGTAAATGACAGGTTTAATGTGAACTACAAAACTAAACACACACACACTAGAAAGATTGGCGATCGTGACATTTTAAATGAATATAGAACTACTCAGAGAGAGCACATACCATCCTTCAGACATGAGTATGCTTCTGAAATCTGCAGTATGCAACGATAAAGTGGTAAATCGGCTGGTCGGAATGTGCATATGATATAGTTGAAGGGGTAGAGACAAAAACTGAACTATAGCACATATTGAAATAAGTATCAGTTAACTTCAAAACTTGCAACTTTACTACCTAACCAACCTTTCATTGCCTTCTGATCGAGGCAAAAATTTTCTCAGTTCTGCCAGAACTTGACAGTCTTCACTAGAAAAAAGTTGTAGACTTTTTCGTTTTCAAATTATTCCGTTTAAGGATACAGAATATTTCATCAAAAACGCTGGCAAAATCTACTAACCTCTGCCTTGGAGGTGATTACGTTAAATGTAATGGCATGCTCATTTAGAGCTTAAAAGCATACCTGTTTAAATCTTGATTCAGCTCGAGATTTCTCTTGTGCTGGGAAACGATCAGGATGACACTCTAGCACGTTTCTTCTATATGCTGCTTTAATCTGAACCGGTAGTTCAAATAAAACACTATTTCAGTAACAAAGTTAGCAAGCCAAAAGACACCTCTAAGATTTACGATTGTAAACTGTCCGTAAAATGCATGCCTATATATATATCTAAACGCCCTGAACTGTTAAAATCTAACGGCTGCATATACAAAATTACAAATATCTAAGTGCTTTAAAGATTTAAACATCAAAATAGATGAGTAAGCATGTGTACTGTACACCATCCAAACACGTGTTTCCAAACACATGCATGCACATGAGTGTTACGTAAGTTATGTTACCTAAGTATAGTTTTTAATCAATTTATTTCTCAATGTAAGGGCCATACTACCCATTGCACGCAGAAGCGATGAGATGAGGGCCTTCTTTTTGTAACTTGCTAGCAGGTGGTGGAGATTAAGCCCTTTAATAAAATGCATGAACAAACAAGTTCAAATTGGTGATTTCGTAGGATATGCGTAAATATTGTTAAATCGAGCTTTATTTAAACAAGTTCATATAATGGGAATCAGACTTGAAATCCTCCAAACCAAAAACTAAGGATGACAAAAACTGGTAAATTTCCCATTCACAACATCTGAATTCCTCTTATCATTCACAATATGATTCCATATGCAATAAGGAGGACTCAAGATTAATCCACAATATTTTTTTCAGTTATATCCATCGGAAAAGGATTCTGAAGCTTCCGCCTTTTAAATAGGTACACTAAGATGCTATATATCACAGACTCCACTTCAAATCTCCTGTTCATCAAATCCAAAAGCACACATCTATGTGGCAACAAAAGCCACGTACTCACAATGAAAAATCAATGGTCTCTCTATATGTGATTGAAAAATAGACTCTAAAAGATTTTTCTTCTTCTTTTTTTTGACAAGTGGGTTTAAAATAGTTAGGCCTTTTTAAATGTTGGAATAAGATATTCAATAAAAACTTAGTATGAAAATATTCTCTTATGTGATTGACAGTTAAAAGTTTGATTTTTGCTCCTTAATATGTTTTGCCATTTATGATTTGATAGAATAGCATATTTCACCTCCGAGATGATTTATCTTATTTCAAAAAAAAATGACTCGGGAAGGACGAATATGATATCTATTCTAGACATTTGATTACACTCCTTATCTACCAAATACTACATGCTTCTTAAGTAAATAGAAAGGGCTTCGCCCCAGTTTGGATGCATGAATATCTCGCTCGGTTTATTCCCTTAATTTAGTCAAGAAATTTGTACATTTACCAAATAAGGAGCGTGATCAAAAGTTTAGAGTGGAATATCATATTCGGTCTTCAAATCACTTTTTTAGAATAAGATAAATCACCTCATAAGTAAAATATACAATCATACCAAATAATGGACAATAGGACCTTTGAAGAAGCAAAAAATCAAACTCCCCAGTTACAGTCATAGTAGAAAATCTTCATACCGAATAAGTTATCCAACATTCAAACAGGGTTTTACGGAATAAGATGTTCCTGCATCTAAGCAGGGCCTTAAATTGTTAAACACTGAAAATCAATGTTACAGATAATCTCTAACTTTGCATCACAGCAACAAGTGAGATTAACAAGATATATGTTTTAAGATGTATAGATACTCCTATGAACTTCTATATTCCTACTAAGATGCTCTTATCAAGAGAAATGCATCTGTGCCCATAGAAAACCTAAATTATGATTTACTAGAGCAACAAGTACAACAAAATCTGATCGAAAAGTTCAAATTAGATTCTCATTTACTTAGAACTACAATTCTCTTGTCCCTCATATAATTCTCCATTATTCAAAACAAACAAACAAAAAAAAAAGACACAATAAGCTAAAATTATGCTCATAATCATGGCTCAATATCAGCCACAAACCCTGTGTCATAGATCCCAATCAAACCCTAAAAACCAAAAAAAAGAAAAAATCAGAGGAATCAATTCCTACTCTGAACAACAATATATAAACGATTAGAACGCAAACGGAAAAGATCAAACCAGATTCTAACATCGAAAGGAAGCAAGAATCATAAGGAGAAATGCTTGGGAGATAATTAAAGAGGGATTGATGAGGAGGAGACGCACCTGAGAGGGAGAGGGGCGGGAGTTGGGATGAACCCCTAAGAGCTTCTTCGCCTCCGTGCTCTGCATCTCCACTCTCTCTCTCTCTCTCTCTCTCTAAGTCGTGAATGTGCGTCGCTACACGTAGCTCTACAGTGACTTTTATAGGTGGGATCACGAAGAATGTAGAAGGTTTACTGCGAATAAAACTTTTTATTTAAAATTTAAAATTTAAAATTTATAATAACAATAAATATATATTATTTTTTAATAATTTTGCTGACATGGAATAACTTTCTTTTTTTTTTTCTTTTTTTTTTCTTACTAGCAAGTTGAGGTCTGTCTATTTTCTATTTCTCGACCATTCTTCGACGGCTCCGCACTTGCACTGATCGGATCGGAGCATGGATGCGATCCCTCGTTTTCGGACGGAAACGATGAGGAGGAGCCCCGCGGATGTGACGGAGACATCAGAGGTGAGCCACTTGCACTGATCGGATCGGAGCATGGATGCGATCCCTCGTTTTCGGACGGAAACGATGAGAAGGAGCCCCGCGGATGTGACGGAGACATCAGAGGTGAGCAACGGGGAGATGAATTGAATCAGGACTTCGATGTGATTCCTAATTTTCAGATCGGAGGCGACGAGGAAGAGCCGCGTGGATGTGGCGGAGATGACGAAGGTGAGTAACGGAGAGGCGAGGAGGGAGGGGTACGAGGTGATGGAGGCGGAGGTGTTGGTGAACTTGGAGGAGGGGGATAGAGAGGAGGGGGAGCTGCGGACTGCGATGACACGCATACGTAAACGCGCGTGTGTGTGTATATATATATATACATCGGGGTCGAATAAGATATACTCATCACTCTCCTACGTCGCTATGGCGGCGGAGGATCTCTACCGTCCATCCTAAAGGTTCCAGCTCTCTGTCATGATTGATCACTTGAGTAAAATTTTTTCGTACTCATAAGTTTTCATCACTTGGATGAAGGAATGTGCGGTTAGGATTATAGTAGTTCCTAATATTTTTACTATTTTTCCAACAACCTAGTAAACCCTAGGGAGACCACTATCATCCTAACCGCACATTCCTTCATCCAAAGATGAAAAAGTTATTAGTACAAAGAGGTTTATACTCATAAGAGTATAGTAGTCCTACGCTATATATATATATATATATATATATATATATATATATATATATATATATATATATATATATATAAAACTGAGTTTCTATATTTTTAAAAATATTAAATTATTAGTGTTTGTAGGCTTTTAGTCCTTAGATGAAAAGATATACGATTAGAATAATAGTGAGTCTCTTAAATTTAATAAATAATTGATAAAATAATATAATTTATTTAAAATTAATTAAAAAAAATAGATCTAACAAAGAAAATTTACGATCACTATTTATTTGGTACCTTCGAAAGCACCATTTATTTTATCTTCTACTTAATTTTTAATAACAAAATTATTAAAATTAATCAAAATTTTATTATATTATAACATAAAATTAATCTTAATTTATTTAACCGCAGATGCGCGCGTAGATTTTATGCACCTATTTAACTTTCCTTATTCGGGAAGTCACTATCCTTCTCAGAAGAACGGCACTGGTTCATATGCAGACCATGTTGTGCACAATTAATACATCTTGGCACGTGTCGCTATTCTATTGGCTCAGTGTTGAAAAATATTTTATAAAAATAATTCTATAAAAGAATTTTTAAAAATTATTTGATAAAATAATTTTTTTTTTTTTTTGCCAACTCAGCGCTATATAGAATAATTCTGTCAAAAACAGTAAATCACTCATCGCTTTTAATAAAAAAACGAGTACTTTCTAAATTTTCTGTAAAAATTTCATAATTTTTAATAAATATTTCAAATTTTACAACTTCCTTAAATCGAATATTTACATAAAATCTTTTTTGTATTTTAAATTTTTTTAAACGAATATAATTTATTTATTTTTCCAAATGTATTAATTTACAAATATTTTTACAGATGTACGGAAATTTGTGTCCTTCCTTGTAGGGGATCTGCTAAAATATGTAAGATCCTGTTTCACTGTTTCAGTAACTTCACAGAATCCCAGGGCCATTACACTACGAACGACCGTATGCGGACCCACCCTATCCACCGTCCAATAAGAGATGGGCTAAATTTGACCGTACATAAAAAATCAGAGGTTGACTTGATGACAATTGGACGGTGATTAATGATGCTCCGAATGCGTCCGCATACGACAAGGTCCGTACGGTAGCCTCTGTGAAGCATGCTCAGTTGGTTAAAATGAATGAGAACCCCTCACCTATAATGTATTTTGAAAAAACCACCTCAATTTTTTTTTACTAGGATTTAGTATATCTCTTTTTTTTTTAAGCCAGTTAATCAAATTATTTAAATTAAATATTTTACTACAGCTATTAAATGTTAATTATTTTAGTTTTGTTCAGTAAAAAAATAATTATAATATTTAAATTCGATGGAATTGATGATAAGTATAATAATAAAATATTTAATTTGATTAGCAAAATTTAAAATTTGGTAAAAATATAATGAAGTGAATTTTTCATTAGTTTTGAGTTGGTAAGAGTGCATAATTGTTTCCAATTGAGTTTTTTTTAATAGTTAATAAAGTTAAATTTTTTGTTAAATTACATAGCCTATTTAATAATTATTAATAAAATTATTTAAATTATTAAATTATTAAATTATTAGGGTAAATTTATTTATGGTTAAATTTATATAGTTCTATATAAATATATCGAATAGTAAATATATTCTTACAAAGTTCAGCTATTAATATTTATTTTTTAAAAACTTTTAAATTATTTATATATGTTATTATTATCAATATTCGTTCGAAAAATATAGTTAATCGTATATTTTTTAACTGTTGCAAGAATAAAATTAACATTTTATTTATATTTATTTAAAAAATAAATAATAAACTAACAATAACAAAGTAAAAAAAAAAATGAATAATTTAAAACTCTATATATATATATATATATATATATATATATATATATATATATATATATATATATATATATATATATATATATATATATATATATATATATATATATATATATATATATATATATATATATATAACGAGGAGTATTTAATTTGAAGAAACTTAAACTTTGGAGAGGAGAGGTCTCAATTCTCAACAAAAAAAAAAAAATGAGCAATATTATTCATACATTTTATTTGAGATATATGATACATATTTTTTTTCTTTTCTATGGCGAAAGATTTTTTACTGGTCACTTGAAGTGACCAGTAAAATTTATTTCATCCTAAAATGTACATTATTTTGAAATGTATAAAAAATATATTTTTTTTAAAATAAAATGCTAATGATATACTGCAAAAGAGATGTAATACACTCATTTTAGAGTTTAGTAAATTTTATTCGTCATTTCAAAGTAAAAAATAAAAAAGTATTGTATATTCTAAATGGGGTGTACTGTAGTATTAATTTCTTTTTTTTTTTTTATAATAAATTAAAAAATAATAATTTATGTAAATTTTGTGCGGCGAATTCCTACGAATCTCACCGTTTCACTCTCTCTTTCTCTCGCTCTTGAGATTTTGATTGAGAGTGCCGTTTGAGGCCGCTTTTGGAGTTTTCGAACCCTAAGTTGAAAAATCCCCCTACTCCTGCAAATTCTCCCCCAAATCCAATCTCTTCGTCGCCGTCGTCTTCGGCTTCGTCTTCGTCGCCGTCGCCGTCGCCTCTTCCGCCGCCTAGGGTTTCGAATCGTCCGGCTCCTCGGTGGCTCCTCCCATGGCGACGGCGCCGCGGGCGTCGCAGGCGCTGTCGAGGGTCGGGTGCGGCGGCGACGGGTGCGGAGCGCGCGAGCCGGGGCCGCTACACAACGTTCGCCACCGCAGCGTCTTCTGCCTCCTCTGCACCTCCTGCGTCCTCAGGTACCACCATGGCCTCTTCTGCTCCTCCTGCTTCGACCTCCTCGATCCTCCTCCTCCTCCTCCTCCTCCTCCTCCTCCTACGCCGCCACTGACCTCCTCCGCCGCAACCCTCGTCCACTGCTCCAAGTGCCCCTCCGTCGCCCACCTCTCATGCCTCGGCGCCGGCGCCGGCGCCGGCGCCGAGTTCCTCTGCCCTAGCTGCAAGAACCCGGAGGGCTTCTCCTACTTCCCCGTCCCCGACGGGGAATCCGACCGGCCGCCCATGAATCAGCCCTCTGCGAAGGTGCTTCTCGCCGCAGCGCAGCTGTCGGCGACTTCCATGAGCAAGGCGGCGGCGGCGGCGAGGGCGGACGCCGAAAAGAAGGTGAAGGAGGCCGCCGTGGCAAAGAAGCGGGCGAGGGAGATGCTCGAGGGGCTCCTCGTGATCGCCAAGAGAGAGGAGAAGATGAACGGGGCCAAAGGTTCGGGTACTCCTATTCAGGTTCCTGCTCCGGAGCCTGTGGTGGAGCCGAAGAAGAAGGCGCCGAGGCCTAGCAGTACCGTGTCGGTGCAGAAGAAGGTCCAGGGTAGGGAAAGAGAGAAGTGGATGAGATTTCATGAGCTCCCACCCGTGCAGAGACCTGTACCGGGGAATTCGGAGAGTGATAAATCGAAAGGGTTTTCTTCCATATCCTCTATGCAAAACAATGTTGGAGTTGATTCCAAGGATTCCAAGGATTTCAAGGATAGGGTGGGGGGGAGTCTATCTCGCCTTCCGAAACCGGCGGAGCGTCAAAAGAATGAGAATGAGAATGAGAAGAAGGGGCTCTCTTTAGGGTCTCAAGGTTGCATTGCTGTTAAGGAGGAGGAGGAGAAAGGTTTCTTGGCGGATGCGGATAAGGCTCCAAGGATACCTCAAACAATTCAAGGTGAAGATCATATTTGAAATGCGAGCCTTTTGATCCTACCTGTGTTTGAATTCTAATGGAAGGATCCTCTTGATCATGTTCTTTTTATGCTTTTTGTGGTTTCGCACCTTAGAAAAATTTATCTGTACAACTAGTTGGTTCAAATATATTGTTCAATTAATGATTTCTATCTTGGCTTGTCTTAACTTAATGCAGATGCATCGATCCCTGTTGTAAGTAATTCGAGAGCTTTATTGTCAGGTTCCCCGGGTACAGCAAGCTTGCATTTGTGAGTTGCTTTTGTCGGAACAATTTCGTCTGCTTCTCATTATGTTTGTTTTTCTTCTCCCTGAGGCATGACTTGAATCATTCTGTGACGATTGAGAGGGTTTTGTATGTTTTCCGACCTTTTATCTGGCGGAATTGGTGGCATTACAGTCAATTGTAATATCAGAGTAAAGCAGACCTGCCTTACTAATCTGTAGTTTATGTTCCTCTGACTATCTGCAAAGATGTTTCTTCTCTATCAATCTTCCAAGGTCGTTAGTTCTTCTTCTTTTCTTTTTTTTTTCTATTTTTAAAGAAGTGTGTTGGGTAAGTGTAGCTTTTTTCACTTTGGGAGGTCACTACAAACATCAGCAAGTTGCTCTTCCGAGGAAGCCTTTGACATTCTTGTGCATCATCATTTAGCTTCATGCTGCCATGTTTCATATGCCATATAGCTCCTTAAAGGCTTAGAATATTTAATATGGTAGAATTTTTCATTTAAGAAGAGTGCATATGCGTTATATATTAATTGTGCTGACTATTTGGATGCTTTGTGATGAAATTGTTAGTGTCTAGGTAGAGAATTAGCCCATATGCAAGTAAGAACTAAGAACATGTTTTCTTCTTATTTTTGAACATATTATATGGTATCAACAGTTCCACTGGAAAGATGAAAATTATGACATGCACCAACTGACTGGATTTGGTAGATCACGAGAAGGGGCGAGGTTTTGTGGATGGGTCAACAGGGATTTTACCTTTTGTTCTATTTTAGTGGTTTTCTGGTATATTTTCTCTTTTCTTCTCCTGTCATATAGGTAAATACGCTCTAACAGTATTATATTGGTTTTTCAACATGCTTTCAACTTTAAATGAAATGATTACTGATTATATAAACCTTCTTGGTCTAGTGATTATACATTGTTTAAAGAGCACCATAAATTGTTTATGATGTAATGAAGACCGCCGGGAGTATCGTTTTATATATTGTTTTGTTATGTCGCATCAAATTGTCAGGAAACACTAGGTCATATAATGATTTATTGTACTTGTGAATTTTTTCCTTGGGTTTGTTTTTTGTGTCTTACAATATGGAACTCCAGTGCCCTTTAACTTGCATTTTACAAGTAGATAATTTTGCTGCTGATGCATACCCGGTCTTCTTTGTTGAACCAGGACCAATCTATTTTAATCATTTAGCAGATTATTATGAGCATGTCATAGATGTAGCACAATCTGTAACTCCGTGTCATGATTTTCTTTGCCACTCATGATACACTATGAGATCTGCAATCAACAACATTCTGTTTTTTTATTATTTGAGGTTTATTAAGACCGTATTCCGTGAGCATATAATTTTGCTGCTTAAGTGCTTATGCATGCACTCATTCTCTGTCTTTATCAACTAATTGCTGTTAAATGTCAGAGATGCAGCTGTAGTCTGTAACTCGATGTACGTGTGTACCATGAGATCTGCAATCAACAACAGAAGATATTCTTTCTTTGAAATTTCAATTGTTTGATATTCTGAAGTTTAATGATACCATGTACTTTCTTATTATTATGTAATATCCACTTATTCCATTTTAATTCCTTTTGGTGTTTGGTTTTTCTTTATCTTGTGGGCACTTAACTCCTTTGCTCTTTTACATCCAGATCAGTCTTTTTTGAGTGTGTTATCTTATCATTTATGGTTTTTTATCTCCAATCAACCATGTATTCCTCATTAAATATCATTGATGACACTGATAATCTAACTAGCCCAATAAGTTGATTACTGCAATTACAGTAACAATACTTTATTTTCTTCTTACTTAAGGGGTATTAAGAAAATACAATGAACGCGAAAACAAACATTAGGTATTGCTCTCTTCTAATTCATGTTTGATGTTCTGTTAATCGTCTTCTCCTTGATAAAATTTTGATCTGACCACAAGGAAGTTCACATCTTGCTATTTCTTGGCTAATTTAACCATTCATGATTTATTTTTTATTTTTTTATTTTTGGGTCAGGCTTTCATGAATTCTCACCTATACAGTGGCATGCACTGCCAGAGTAGGAGTTAGATAAACTGACAACAGTGTGAAGGATGTTAGGATAAACAATTGCCTCTGATCATTTGCGTAGTATGCATTCATAGAACATTGATAGACTAACATCACTCCGATAATTGGTTTCTGAAAACCAGCTTTATTATCATTTTTGCTGCACTGGTAGGAGGTGATGAACTAGCAGCAGAGGTTCTATCACAGCTAGTCTCTAGAATAATCTTCTGTGAGAACTGAGAAGTGCTTCTCATGGCCTAGATTTTGTTGTTTAGTCTGTTCTATATTATATTTCATTGGTATAAATGTATGGAGACCCCTTCAGCTATAGGCCGTGTAGAAATAGACCCTACAACTTTATTATGACATTACTAGCTAACTTGGTTCAGCAGATCAATCCAGGATGAAGGGCAAATGTTCGGGGATGGGTCAACAGGTGTTTTACTTTTTGTTCTTGGTGGTTTTCTTGCATATGTTTTGTTGACTTCTCCCTCCACTAACGTTTATTTGACAGCTCAAAATGGTGGTTCAACATGCTCTCAACTTTATATAGAAAGATTACTAATGATGTCAACCTCATTAATCCATTGATTTTATTATTATTCTAAAAGCATCACAAATCGATGTAAAGAAGATTTCCAGGAATGCCTGTTATATATTAATAAATCTTGTTGTATTGAATCAAATTGTTAGAAATAACTAGGTCATTCAATGGTTCGTTGTACTCGTAAGTTTTTTCCTTGGATTTTGTTCATTGTTTCTTACGATAAATACTTACATTTTGCGACTCAATTATTTTGCTCTTTATGCATGTACTCATTCTACTTTGTTGAGTCAATACCAGTTTATTTCGATCATCTAACAACTTATTATGAAAAATGTCAGGGATGTAGCTACATTCTGTAACTTGATGTCGGCATATATTATGAGTCATGATCAACAAAATGAAAATGTTCTTATATTAAATTCTTGATTAGTTTATTATTTAAGGCTTTATGCGACTACATCCTTTCATAAATATTTCTTTTCATGTATTATCTACTCATGCTAGGTTTTTTTTCATTCTCCTTTATCTGTAAGGCTCGGAAAAGGTAGTGTTATGATAGGTTAGTTGCCTGGATAAAGCTCAGCCAACTATTATGACCATGGACACAAGAAAGAGATGAATTAGGGCATGCCCAGTGAGAGACAAACCACAGGAAAGTCTGTCTTTAGCAAGAAATATATAAAATTTTTTACTGCTGTGTAGGGCGCTGTATATAAGACCACAACTGCACTATGATCTTGCCTGCAGTGAAGAATGATGTGGATTAATTTGGACCTTGCTCAGACGGGACATAATCGTCACACACCCATTGGGAAGATAAGTTTGATTTTATCTATTTTATTGGAAAATTGTTCGTATAGAAATTAGTCTATGAGAGTTGCTTTTCCTATGGTTTTGAATGTGTTAGGGTCTGTGACAATGGCTTAATGAGAAGTGCTAGGATATTGATAAACTCTATTAGGAGTTTAGTATTTTGTGATTACAATTTAGGTGTGATGCCTCCAATAATCTCATATCGGATGTGGATGGAATTGTGATTGGGTTTATAAAACACATGGACACTAATAATAATAACCGGGCTTAAGTATTTTGGGCTGTGGTTTGGGCCCAACGAGTTATTATTACTAGTAGGCCGGATCGTTATATTTGGTATCAGAGCCAATAACCAGCCGAAAGTATATATGATGAGTCTCGGCTGAGCTTGGGTCTAGATGATAGTGCTAGCGAGACAAGTCTTACATCGCCGGGTGATTTTGGGCTGTGCGTGTGTTTGGGTTAACGAGGACGTCAAGCCTAAACGGAGGGAGTCTGTGACGCCCCACGAGGACGTCAAGCCTAAACGGAGGGAGTCTGTGACGCCCCCAATAGTCCGAGTACGTCAAGCCTAAACGGGAGGACGCCCCCAATAGTCCGAGGACGTCAAGCCTAAACGGGGGGAGTCGGGTTAAAAAGTGAAGAATCCTACTGCGACAAGATATGATTATGTTATTGGTGAATACACATTAAAATTAGGTTAATGATGCTGGCATGATGCTCTTGTATATACACTTGAATGAGATTGTGTCGGATATTTCTATTGCAGTGAAGGCACATTCGCTATTAGATATTAAATGGGCGTGTAAAGAAAGATAGAAGCAAACATACATGTGCATGTTGGGATATTTTACTATGGTGAAGTGTGTTGGGATTTTTTACTATGGTGAAGTGTTTGTAAAGTTGATTGTGAAAGATATTAGTAGGAAGGTGACAAAGTCGTGATAGTTGTTTGCATTTTAACTAGGAGACGGAAGCGAGCGAAGGAATTTCTGGCTTTAGGTTGATTTGGAGTATAGAAGTGTAAGCAAGTTACACCAAAGATATTGATCATGCAATCTAGTTGTTATTTGTGGGCAGGGGCGACAATCCAGCTCGCTGTTTGCGAACCAGCTCGTGTTCGGATCGAAATGAGTTCGAAATCGAATCACTCGTTTAGTAAACGAGCCGAACACGAGCCGAATTTTTCAGCTCGTTTAATAAACGAGCCGAACACGAACTAGGATCACCTCGCTCATGTTCGGCTCGATAACCTCTCGAATATATATATATATATATAAACTTTACTATTTAAATTTTAAGCCATCAAATTTTTATGAATTTTAATTATTAAATTAAAATTTTAATTTTTAAATTTTTTTTTTTAACTTTACATCTAATAGTAGGAATAAAAATCAAATTTATTATTTGCGAGCCAGCTCGTGTTCGGCTCGTTAATAAACGAGCTGAACACGAGTCGAATTTTTCAGCTCGATATTTAAACGAGCCAGCCCGTGTTCGGCTCGTTTAATAAACGAGCCCGACAAGAAATAGAATGACATATGAATACCTCAATTCCGAGAGGATAGAGAGATTTTTGTCTACCTTTAATTCGATATAATTCTACGTCAAAAGCTCGCTCATATTTTTGTCCGCCCTAAATAAAGAATAAAATTAAAATTAATCTGTCTCCAATTCATTCCTGCGAATCGACGATAAACGGAATGAAATATGAATACCTCTTTCTCAAGAGGCTAGATATTTTTTTCTGTCTTTTAACTCGCCTATATTTTTGTCAATCTAAATAAAATAATAAGTGAGAAATGAAAATAAAATTAAAATTAATTTGTAGATATAAATACCTTTTTTTCGGGGCTCTATCGGATCTTTGGGGCTCCACCGGATCTGCCTACACTTAAAATGAAGTGTATATCACACATCTCATCCCATTTAAGAGTGAGAATTAATTTACGGATCATTTCGAAATGATCGATAAAATTTATTCTATTCTTAAATGGATGAAATATAGACTTGAAATAAACCAGTAGCATTAACTAATATGAAATCTCACCTTGCCGTTCTATGTAGCCGTTAATAATCCCAAACGACCGTTCAAAAATTCAAACGAGCCATCCCATTAACGCCTCTCTCTCTCTCTCATGTACTCATCTCCGTCATCGTCGTTATCATCTCCACTCAAAACCCTAGCTCTCCGTATCAAAACCCTAATCCACCACCCCTCCTCCTCCTCCTCCTTCTCCTTCTCCCGCCTCCTCCAAATCCACGCCCTCATCCTCAAATCCCCCCTCCACCGCTCCCGCTTCCTCCTCGCCGCGCTCCTCCGCCGCCTCCTCCTCCTCCCCCTCCCGCGCTCCCTCGACCACGCCCGCTCCCTCTTCGACCGCATCGCCGCCCCCGATCCCTTCCTCTACAACACCCTCATCCGCGCCTACCTCCGCTGCGGCGACCCCTCCCAAGCCCTCTCCCTCTTTCGCCGAATGCGGCTTCAGCTTCAGCACCGTCCCACCATCGTCGACAGCTTCGGCCTCTCCTTAGCTCTCCAGGCCTGCGGCCGCTCCGACGAGCGGCGAGTCGGCGAATCGATCCACGCCCTCGTCGTCAAATTCGGCTTCGTTGCCGATCTGTTCGTGCGCACGGCGCTGGTGGAGATGCACGCGAAGGTTGCGGACGCCGCCGCCGCGCGGAAGGCGTTCGACGAAATGCCTGCAAGAGATGTGTTTTCGTACAACGTCATGTTGGCGGCGTACGTTGGCCGCGGCGACGTCCCCGGTGCCCGTCGCCTGTTCGATGAAATGCCCGATAGGGACCTCGTCTCGTGGAACACGATGCTGCACGGGTACACGGTGAGCGGGGACGCCACCGCCGCGAGGGAGGTTTTCGACGCGGCCGACCGACGGGACGCCTTTTCTTGGAGCTCGATGATCTCGGTGTACGCGCGGAGCAAGCGATCCGAGGAGGCGTTGGAGCTCTTCGAGGCGATGCGGTCGGCGGGCGTGGCGCCGGACGCGGTCGCGATGGTCGCTGCGCTCTCGGCTTGCGGCGACGCGGGCGCCCTCGGCGTCGGTTCCGCAATCCACGAAATTATCGATGGAAACGGGGTCGAAGTCGACCTACGGCTCGGGACCGCTCTCGTCGACATGTACGCCAAATGCGGCGACATCGACAGCGCTTTAGGAGTCTTTCGCGTGTTGAAGGAGAAGGATGTGCTCGCTTGGAGTTCGATGATATTAGGGCTCGCGAACCACGGGCGAGGGGGGATCGCGCTCGAATTCTTCTCTAGGATGGTCTCCGAGGGGATTGAGCCGAACGAAATCACGTTCGTCGGGGTGCTTAGCGCGTGTGCTCACGCCGGGCTTGTTCGCGAAGGGCGGGATTGTTTCGACTCCATGAGAAGAGTGTACGGGATCTCTCCCACGGTCGAGCACTACGGTTGCATGGTCAACCTCTTGGGGAGAGCTGGGCGGATCGAGGAGGCGAGAGCGCTCGTCAAAGACATGCCGATCGCGCCGGACGCCGTCGTGTGGAGGGCGCTCCTCGGGGCGTGCAGGATCCACAAGAACGTCGAGACGGCGGAAGAGGCGATCGCCAACCTGGTGAGATTGGAGCCTCGTGCCGACGGCCACTACGTCTTGTTGTCGAACATATACGCGCAGGCCAACAAGTGGGACGGCGTCGCCGAGATGAGGAAAGTGATCAAGAGGAACAACATTCAAAGGGTTCCCGGAAGCAGCGCGATCGAAGTCGGTAAAGCAATTCACGCATTTGTTGCGGGAGATAGGTCTCATCCGAGGTGCGACGAGATCTACAGGACGTTAAGCGAGATGATCAAACGGCTAAAAGAGGCCGGATACAGGCCGATGACGTCGCTGGTGTTGCAAGAGGGCATCGACGAGCGATCGAAGGAGCGCTTACTGGCCGAGCATAGCGAGAAGTTGGCGATCGCTTTCGGGCTTTTGGCGACGCCGCCGAAGTCGACCGTCAGAATTACGAAGAATCTCCGAGTGTGCGAGGACTGCCATTCTGCAATCAAGCTCGTCTCTTTGGTATACGATCGGAAACTGGTTGTCAGGGATCGAAACCGCTTCCACCATTTTAGCGGAGGGGAGTGCTCGTGCGGGGATTACTGGTGAAACATCCGGAGTTCTTTTCAATTCAGGTCGACGACAATTTTGCGAGAAAGTTACTTTGATCGCGAAAACCAAAAAAACCGTCAGAATCAGGCGCATCGCATACGGGAGAAGAAACCTCTGAATTCTGCATCACCTGAGGAAGCGAAAGATCCTCAGTCAGCCAACAACAGGGGGAAAGTTGGCAGGGCATCAGAAACATTGAATAACTTGAAGAGTCAGTTTATGTAGGAAACAGCTGAGGATTATCAGTGACAGAAGCTGATTCTTTTCATAGGATCAGGTACAACTTATATTTCCATTCAGGGTGGTTGCTCACTACATGAAATATCAGCAAATAGCATTGCTTGCCTGTTCTAATTCTAGATCTGGTATTATTAACAAGTTCAAATTTGAAATTTTTTAAAAAAGTTTTAGTTATATGGCTTGATTCAGATCCCATGAGATGCATGGACACACACATGATAATATAATTAATTTTGTTCTTAAGATGTTTAAAATAACTTCTGTAGGAAAGTGAACTTTATCCTCCTAGGGGCCCGTTTGGTTGTGGAATAAAGGGGGAATAACCTCCTTTATCCTCCAATTCCTGCCAAACAGTATTACAAAATGGCATGGGATAATTTTTTTTTTTATGCCTGGCTTAACGGGTTATCCTGGAATAGAATTTTATCCCTGGGGCAGTGAATGGACAAAGTTATAATTTATTATTTATATTCTTAAAATATAATATAAAATAAAAAATATTATTTTTTTTAACATAAAATATAATTTATTATTTATAATTAAATTGCTTCAAATTTAATATAATAATTAAATTAATTTTTCTATAAAAAAAGGTTAAGGGCAAAGTTGGTATTTTTATAAAAATTCTATCTTCTTTTTTCACTATTTTCTACTATTCCATAATTTTAACCAAACACAATTTTAACTATTTCAGATAATACCAACTTTTCAACCAAACGTAATTTAACTTTTATACTTCATTATTCCGGAATAGCAAGCTTTTTCAGATATAAAAAAATTTATACCTCTTAAATTTATCCCCGAACCAAACGGGGCCTAGACTCTCCTACTGATTATAGGATTGAATTATGGTGAGAATAGTGTTCTTAGCCTGCATTTGGTTCGGGTATAAGCGAACACTCGTTATTTCTGGGATAGTTATAAGTTCAGGTACAAACAGGAATTAAAATAATTTTGTGTTTGGTTGAATATAAAAGTTGTACCGGGAATAAGAAAAATTATTTTTGGTAAGTTAAAAGAGGAATAAGAAAAATAGAGAGAATTAAAATTTTAATTTAAGATAAAAATTTTACTGATATAATTTTAAATATTTATTAAAAAATTTATTAAAATTTATATTTTACTTATATATAAAAAAAAATTATTAAAAAAATTTTGGTTTTTGAAAATTTATAATTTTTTTAAATTCAAAATTTTGTATATAAAAATAGATATAAATTTAAAAATTTAAAAATTTTAAAAATTTGGTATAAATTTATTAAAAATTAAAATTTAAAATTTAAAAATTTGTATA
This sequence comes from Tillandsia leiboldiana, assembly GCA_029204045.2. Taxonomy (NCBI): domain Eukaryota; kingdom Viridiplantae; phylum Streptophyta; class Magnoliopsida; order Poales; family Bromeliaceae; genus Tillandsia; species Tillandsia leiboldiana. Next base: position 377,761 of record CM055081.1, on the reverse strand, counting down.
CATTTTAAAAATAATAAAATTTAAAATTTTATAAATTTGTAAATTTATTAAAAATTAAAATTCAAAATTTTAAAAGCTATAAAATTTAAAATTTATAAATTTATAAATGTTAAAAATTTAAATTTTAATTATCTCAAAAAATTACAAAAGTAAAAGCAAAAATTTAAAATTTAAAATTAGTATAAATTTAAAAAATTTTATAAAAAAAATTTGCATAAATTTAAAAAAAAATTAAAAAATAAAAAAAATTATATTTTTAAATTTACTAAAAAGTAAGTTAAAAATTTTAAAATTTATAAAATAAAAAAAATAAATTTTAAATTTTATAAATTTTTTTTTTAAAAAAATAAAAATAAAAATAAAAATCAGCAGGTGGAACAACTCAGGTTCCACCTGAGGGTGGGAACTGTTATTTGGGGATAAAGAGAGGTATAAATTTCTTATCCTCTCCTTATTTTCGTTACCAAATAATGTCTTAAATTTTTTAACTGGGTAAAACATCAAAATAAATATTTTTATTTTGCCTTCAAAAGGCTTTATGGTTGGCACCATTGCTCCTTTTTTTTTTTCTTTTTTTTTTTGCTTTTTTTTTTTTTTTTTTTTTTTTCTTTTTTTTTTTGGGTTTGTAGGCATCAATTCTATATGATTGGATGCACAAGAGGATGAACTTCTCTTATCTTGTTATTATTGCAGGTTAGCTTGCCATAAATACCCCATAGATAGGAATGTTAATGAGCACGGATGTCTAAATTTATTTGAACTTAAATTCGAATGAGGCGGATAATATAGTACGCCTGCGGTGTTCTTAAAAATATCAAGTATTTAAAATTTATAAATTTTTTACTATTAGATATAACTATTTGACAAGGAAAATGCTATGTGTACATCCCTTTCGGGGTGTACATCATACACCCCACCCATCTAAGGGTGGGGGTGTGATGATGGGTCACTTGATGTGACCCGTAAAAAGTATCGTCACCATTAAAATAATGGAGGTGTATGATGTACACCCCTTTGGGGTGTACAGGTAGCATTGCTCATTTGACAAATTCTACCACTTAGATTATATTATTCTATCAACCGTTCACTAAATTTTATTATCCTAATAATATATTTCTACTTCTAAAGACTAAAAACTCATCAGCAACAATAATTTAATATTTTTATAAAAATAAAGCTTAATTTTAATTTTATATATATATATATATATATGAGTTTCTATTCTTTTAAAAATATTAAATAATTAGTATTTATAAATTTTTGACCATCGTATGAAAGAATGTGCGGTTAGAATAATAATAAATATATTGAGTTTAGTGGATGGTGGATGAAATAATATGATATAAGAGATAAAATTAATTAAAAAAATTATCTAATGGTAAAAAACTTACGAGCACTGATTGCTTGATATTTTTAAAATCATAGTAGCCGAACTCTATCTATATCTAAAATCATAGTTGTCCAAATAATTTAAAATTTAATTTCTAAATACTTTTAGTGAATTCAACGATACCGATCGTCAATTCGAAGACTCCATCATCACAAAAACAAATATATATATATATATATTGTTATATTTGAATTTATATTTTAAAATTTTAAATATAACATATTTTAAAATATGGTACAAAGAAATAACTGTTTCAAATTCAGACTTAACTATGAATTTTTAAAATTCATTAAATTTAATTTTGAATTTTGAGTTTTGAATTTTGAATTTGATAATCAGGTTCATGTTCGGATTTTTGAAAATTCATCCCGAATCCAATCCGTCGACATAACTGCAGGTAGATGTGCTGAGACATTTTCGACACACACAAATAAACCATGTAAATGTAACCCGGATTCTGTGTTGAAAGGAAACAGTGAAAAGTAATAATACCAAACAATGCCCTGGAACTTTTACAGCAAAAATTTCATACAAACTATGAAGAACAAGCGAAAAATTCCACTCTGAAACTCTGTTTTTCAATAACAGAGTTTATTAAGAGAATATTGATAAAGATCTGTGAATCATTTTTTAAATTTTCTAATTTCACTTGAGCAGTATATTTGATTAATCCTAACATAAGATACGAGTGAGGTACTATGAATGAAAATATGCTAGTTTTTTTTTTTTTTTTTTTAAAGGATTGTATCTAAACAACACTTTTACAGAAACTTTGCAAAAGAAACAAGCCATAAGAAATAAGAATCATGATTCCAATTCAACTATCTAAACCAAAAGGTACTAGAATGATCCTCCCCAGGTAACAGACATGCAAAGTTCAATCTTACATTTATATAGAGGCGCGCGCTCGCAAACATGCATGCACACACAAACACATTGCAAATAACATTTTTATTGTTTTCAAACTCTGGTAGGTTCAAGATCTGTGAGGAACAATTCGAAACAAGATTCAGGAATGAGTAACTTCGCGAGTCTACAGATAACCGTTAAGATCCTCAAAAAGGTCGAAAAAGGGCGAAGCAAAATCTCTACTTCATGCTCTAATTCTCCAATACATAAAAGAGTTTTATTGGAATATACTTTCAAAAGATACCCTAACTAGATCTCATTCTTAACGTTAAATCTGCACACGCCACACCTGCTGCGTAATCTTCGGCAGGACGAGACCTATCAGCAACCTCCTACCCAAACATTTGCTAAACTACTTATTATCTAGGGTTAATTGCATATGGCTCCCTGTAAACATATCGAATAGCAGATATATCCCTACAAAATTTAACTTTTCATATTTATCCCTTCAAAAGTCCAAGGTTATTCATATATATCCCTCCGGTTTATTTTCGTTAGTTCACTGTTTATTTTTTAACAGATTATATATGAAATTACAGTTTTGCCCTTTCAAAAATGTCCCTCCAAAAAATAATACAGAAATATCTGGAAGGATAAAAAGATAAATTTACCTCACTAACTAACCAAGATTAAGTATTTAACCTATGGTTAACTAGATTTTTCTAACAGAGATAGACGGTAGGGATATATATGAATAACGTTGGACTTTTGAAGGGATAAATATGAAAAGTTGAACTTTGTACGGATATATCTGTTATTCGATATGTTTACAGGGAGTCGTATGCAATTAACCCTATTATCTAAATGCATATCCTAATGTTTTCGTGCAATCGAAATGAAAATGAACCATTTAAGTTGCAGAAAAATGATACTAGGAGGTGATACTCTGCTACAAACTACGACCGATGTTCTGTTTTCAAATTACGTCTCAAACAAATGAGAGCAGGTCATTCCGGTTCGCGGCAAAAACACCGACACCCACACACTAGAACTGCAAATGTCAATTGGGTTGGCTCTTGGAATTAGCTGAGGGTGAAGGTGGCAAGTAAATGAGAGTTTTTTTTTTTTTATTTACAATTGCTATTGGATATACAGTATAAGAATGAACAAGGTGTGTGGACTGAAATTCTAATATTTTTGCAATTTTACGGTAGATATATTTTGGACATACAATTTGAATGTGTACAAGTTGTGCCGACTAACCTCATATAATCATCCGGCGGCATTTAGTAGATCGCGCAGAGTGATCTTCCCAGTATTGTTGGTATCAAGCTTGTTGAACTGGTTGCAGATTTGCAATATATCTTTCTCACAAACCCGCCCCATCTCCTTCAACTTGTATATAACATATTCTGATTGACTGAAATTTGCAAAAAAAAAAGAGAGCATGAACAAGGACATTGGAGGACAATATACGATGATCAAAAAGCAAGCAAAAAAACGATAAATGGATATGGTATGCATGCAAATACAACATTTCAAAGTTCTTTTTCCGCACCAAGGCAAAGGAAAGTACCGAAATGCAATATCAACCAACAACACCACGCCAATCACTCAAGACGGAATGCTAAGGAATACACTAAAAATAGTCATATCTGTTTAGGCTACGTTTGGTTGGGGGTTAGCATTTTTAGGGATAAATTTTTTTATTCGTGGAACAGCTAGTTATTCCGGAATATACAAGAATAAGTTCAAAATTATGTTTGGATAAAAATATTTTATTCTTAAGAATATCTAAAAATGTGTTTGGTAGTTATCTCAACGATTGTAGAGAATAATAAAAAAACTATACATAAAAAATGCAAAATAATGTATTTTAACATATTTTATGTTATACCATATGCCATTTTATTTATAATAATAATAGTAGTACTTTTGCTACTAATAACAATAAAAATAATAAATATTATTATTGCTATTATTATTATTATTATAAATATAAAAAATTAAAATAAATTATTATTATTATTATTATTAATTTTTATTTTATTTAGCTAAGAATAAGTATGATTATATCTTTCTTTATTTTTAATTAGCTAGATACAAGCAAGAGAATAGCCTTATTCCACTAAAAAGGTGGAATAATTGTTTCCGAATTATTCTAGAATTATCTAGAATAATCTAGTTTGACCGAAAAAGTTGTCCCGATTATTTTTCTCAGACGTTTGGCTGAATAGCAAGAATAAATTTTATTGTCCCCGTTTATTCCCATACCAAACATAGCCTTAAAGTTTCCTAATGATATAGGTTCGAACGATATCGTACTACCCACTATGCTTTATACCATTCTATTTCAATGGATAGGTACTTGATATTAGTACAACTAGCATTTAAGTGAAGACTTTCCACAACTCCATAAACTCTAATATTGCACAGAATGCATAAAGATGAGTTTGTAGAGGATTGTAGAGGATTGGGCTATTTTTCCCACACAGTACAACCTTAGCCCATAGTAGAACAGTCCCTTCATGCAGGAACTGTAATTTGCTTTCTTAATCTCAGCAGAGAGACTGATATGCTTAGAAAAGGTTAATTAAATAACTTCACTATAAAGCATTAAAAGCTTATGCTATAAGATTTTCCATTCTGGAAGTACTCCAATAAGCGACTAATGTTACTGCATTGTTCGAAAGCTAAACTTACTGCATAAGGTTTTCATGATTGCCAATGTGGTGGTGCCAATTTTGCATCATCATAAATTGTAAAATAATACAAACATTTTTACCTAATCATAAATTGAATTTATCAAGTAAAAAGAAGCCTAATATGCCATTACCCCCGAAATCACAATGCAGAAGATACAAAATGTGTCTATATAAATTAAGACAAACAAAAGTATCTTAGACACCCAATATGTCACTCACACCTCAATAGTCCCATATTGGATACAGAAGGGGTACGCATGGGTGTATAAATACTTGCATTTTAGTATAAAAGCTGGGGCTTAAGCATTTTCAGCCACTTGTTTAGTCGCAACAAGTTACTAATACAAGTGACTAGTAGGGTCATCACAAAATCTAATAATCTTCTAACGAAGATGTTCTCGTATCCTCTTGTCTCTGATCTTTATTATTTTCATGTTGTCCCCATCCCCATAATTGGCCTTCTTACCCAAGAAAACTAACACCTCCCACAAACACTGAACTCAAAATTGTTAACTTGTTGCCACTGCAATAGACAAGGCCTCACTAGAAAGTACCTAAATAGCTGGCAGCAAGTGGATCTATGCACAACCGTAGCGCACTAAAGGAGTCCAATATCAAATTATTGCTCTCGCGCCCTAGTTGCAGAGGATCTACAACAATAAATGTAGTTGTTTGCAATACCTTATTGCCTCTTAAGAATTTTCTCATTGCATCCAGCTTTAAATATTGATACTTGAGACATCATCATATCACAAATTTCTGCAATAATCAGATATTTAATATTACTTAATTTTAGTGCAAACTCTCAATGTTATTGTATGCCAATCACCTTGTGTTGCCTCACCCACAAGCCCCAAAAGTGTTTGCCATAGTTTTGCCTCATGGCCTGAGTGTCAGAAGCCGGCAAACCTTTTATAAAAAGGGTTCTAAAATTATTTAATTGTTGCTGTAGGTTTCCTCCTGTATTCTAAATCTACCTACAAATATTTACAGGGGCACTTATGGAAGCTTATAACTGTGTCCCCTGTACCTGTACTGACCATAAGGAGAAGACAACAACATGCGTTAAAGAATGCTGTGAATACGAACATAAAAATTAGTTGATTTAACAGAACGAGTCCGGCTATTATGCTTGTACAAGCACCAAGCAATTGGTACTTGTAAGTTTTCTACCGTTAGATCTACCCCTTTGACTAATTTCATCTCTTAGATCATTCTATTCCACCAACCACTCACTTAATCCAAGAGGCCACTATCATCCTAACCACACATCTTTTCATCTAAGGGCTAAAAACCTACAAGCACTAATGACTTTGTACTTTTAAAAGCATAGGAGCTCAATTCTAACAGAAAATAATATAGCTAGCACGGGATGAACATTTGTTTATAGATTAAAATGTATGGAGGCCGCCTCAAATATAGGACATTTTAAAATGACCTCCTTAGCTCTTCTTTTTATTTTTTTAATTGACATCCCTTGCGCTTCTTGATTTTTTTAAAAAAATTGAATGAATTTCATCCATTAAGTAGGGTTTTTCTTTAATTCAATGGTAATCTTCTTGAATTGAAAACTTTAATCACTTTCCAGAAATAAACTTAAACAATTATTGGGTTGTGCAAACATTTCTCTGCTAATAGAGCTATTAAATTCAGCAAAATTATCAACTAAATGAAATATATTATAACTTAAATCAAAAGAAGTAGAACTTGAGGGGGTGCTAATAAATAAAATAAAGTTCAGGGGTCAGTTTCAGAATGGCCTAGTGATAAGAGTTTTTATCACTAGGAGAAACCCTCAGTAAAAGCAGTGTTTATATCTATCAAATGAATAAGCAAAAGATTTACTGTAATTTGGTCCTCCCATGTCGTCACAGGAGTGTCACAATCATGTAAGAAATTAATCTTCTCGGCATCATTATCATCACAATGCAGCCATTCATGCTTTCGATATATTGTAAATTAGTCCTTCAAACTTCGACTAACCGAACTTGTCTGGTATTTTTCTCTAAATTTCATGTGCCATTATTGAATTTGTTTTTAGTCTTAATCCTCAATATCTGCTAAGGCATGCATCTGTCCTGAACGATAACGATGATTTTACCACAATTCACTAATCAATTTGAATCATAGCGAATTCAAAATTTCTATACCTTTTGGATCATATTAAGAATTGGAAGCTATGCTAGATTGATAGAAGAGCAGTGCACCTCAAACATATCAAAACATATCAAATTACAAGCTGTGGAAGCATAAAGAAGAGAAAGGTGACCTGATGAAGCCATTGCGATTGAGGTCGGCGGCGAGCAGGTCCTCGACGGTGAGGTCCCGCTGGAGCACCCACTTGACGATCCTGCGGTGGCGCTTGTCGATCCGGGCTTCGGCGAGGAAGAGGAAGGCGCGCGCCACCGCGAGGGTGGAGACGAGGAGCCAGAAGGAGGCGAAGAGCCTGCCCGGCAGGGTCTTGAATGCGTGATCGCCGTAGCCGACGGTGGTGACCGACATCACGGAGAGGTAGAACGAGTCCATCAAGTCGAGGTGCTCGATCCAGTAGAGCGCGACGGTGCCGGCGCCGACGCAGAGAACGACGACGGCGACGGCGAGGGCGACCTTGAGGCGGATGCGCATGCGGCCCTTCTCGGCGTCGAAGATGTAGCCAGCGGGGCCTGCGGAGGCGGAGGCGGCGGCGATAATGGCGGACTCCTGGAGGTCGAGGACGTAGGAGACGGCGCCGGAGAGGAGGGCGTCGACGAGGCCGAACCCGACGAGGACGAAGAGGCAGGAGAAGGCCTTGGTGGCCGGGGTGAGCGGGGCGATGTCGCCGTAGCCGATGGTGCAGAGGGTGACGATGCAGAAGTAGAGCGCGTCCACGGCGGGGTGCGTCTCGGCGCCGGAGAACCCGCAGGGGTCGGCGTAGTAGACGGCGACGCCGATGCAGAGGTACAGCACGAGCAGCAACGCCGCGCTGCGGAGGATCGACCCGGACGACCCCAGATCGTCGGGCGGGAGGATCTTCTTCTTCTTCCTCTTCTCCGCGTCATCGTCGCCAGGGTCAACGTTAGGGTTAGCCGACGATGAGGGGAAGAGGTCACGGAGCACGGCCATGGCCGGCGCGGTGCGTGCGCGGTGGAGCCCCGATTTGCGGCGGAACCCATAGGCGCAGGGATCATCGTCGTCGTCGTCGTCGTCCTCCTCCTCCACCTCCACGGCGGCGACGGCGACGGCGACGGCGGCGGCGGAGGAGGAGGGATCGGCGACGAGGATGTCGCCGGAGAGGGAGGAGAGGGGGAGGGGGGAGGAGAGGTGGGAGTGGAGGAGGGGGAGCAAGGGTCTCTTCTCTTCTCCGCCCATTCACTGCGTTGTACTTCTTGTTGTTGTTGCTGTTTCCGTGTACGAACTACTAAAAGAGAGAGAGAGCGCGCGTTAGAGAGAGAGAGGAGAGAGAAAAAAATGGCGTAACTGCTGCAGAGGGAGAGAGAGGCACGGTTGATGCTGTGATTGGGAGGCTCCGTTTTCCGAGGCTGCTCTGGGATTTACTGCAACCCGGTCGTACGAATTTAGTACGACTGAATCTACATTTATTTAACATAAAAAAATAATTGTATATACTCTTTATAAAATATCAAATATTAAATATATATATTTCTGCGCAGCTTAAGTTATCAGTCCTTACATTAATAAAAAGTTTTTTTTTTTTTTTGAAAATGATTCTTTAAAAATTTATATTTTTAAAAATAATTTTATAAAATTTGTATTTGTAAAATAATTTTATAGGTGTCAATTGTTTGCCACGTGTGTCCGCCACGTCGGATCTCAGATCCTGAGGTGGATTAAGTTGAACACGCAACTTCAAATTGCGTGTTTAAACAAGCAATTTAATAAAATACGTGTTTAAGATCTCCTATATAATACATTAAGATCTCCTATTGATTAATTAAAAATTATGGATAAGATCTCATATATTTTTCATATTTAGATACGATAAATTATTTACCGTATTTGAATACAGTGAATGATCATGTAGTATATAGAAACCCGCCCGCATCCTTGTCCTCTAATTCAGTACGCGATCATAGCAAGAGAGTTCTTTGTAGAGGCGACATTCACGTGTGGAGAGGAGATTAGGAAGGAGACGGAAACGTGCGTGAGGTGAGCCTCCGCGTGGGGATGTGGACGGGGCCGCGGATATACGAAAAATATATGAAAGATTTTGATAATATTATCACGATTTTTAATTAATCAGTAGGAGATCTTAATGTATTATATAGGAGATATTAAACACACAATTTCAAATTGCGTATTTAAACACGCAATTTGAAATTGCTTATTTAAACACGCAATTTAAAATTGTGTGATCAACTTAATCCACCTCAGGGTCTTCCGCTGACGTGGCGGGCACACGTGGAGCATAGTTGGCACCCATAGAGTTATTTTTGTAAATATAAATTTTGTATGATCATTTTCAAAAATATAAATTTTTAGAGGATCATTTTCAAAAAAAAGTTCTTAATAAAATTTAGACAACCGTGCTATATTTTTTTTAATATTCATTTTTTTTTTGTATTCATGGTGAGACCTACGATAGCGACCATAATGCTAGAGATGAGATCCTAGGCCGCGATAAAAATGAGATACGTTGCACATGCCACGGCGAAGGCGAGGAAAAAGAGAAAGAAAGATAGTTTTTTGCTGAGGGCCAAATAGTTATTTTCGTTAAAAAAAATTAATTGTGAATCAAACGGCAGGAATATATATATGAACAAATCAAAACTTTTGAATGAATATATTTGCAAATTATATAATTTTTTTAGAAATAAATTTAATCACTTAAGTATTACAGATTTTTTTTTACTATTCGATATTTTTATAGGGACCTGTATAAAATTAATTATATATATATATATATATATAATCATACAAATATTTGAGCTAGGCTTGTATATTTTTTTAGAAGCACAGAGGCTGCCATGTTGTCAAATTATTTTTCATGTTGAGACTTTCAAATCAACAATCAACTCAATTAAATTTGATTTAGAATATTTGAAATACTTAGAAAATAAATTTTATAATTTTTTAATATTACTTATCTAGTGATTGAAAATATTTAAAATCAACAACTTTAATAGTGGTAGTGAGCCGATATAGAAATATTAAAATAGGGTAAAATTTTAATAAAAAAATGTTTACACTATATAAAACAAGATTAACACATTTAATCTAAAATTTTAGTATCATATTATTATTTTTTTTATAAACTTTTTATTTTTAGTCGTTGATTTTGAGTATTTTCGATCACTGATAAATAATAAAAGGGTTAATTTCATACATCTTTCTGTAAATATATTACTACAAAGTTTAAATTTTCATGCAGATCTTTATAAATATATCGAATAATAAACATATTCTTATAAAGTTCAACTTTTCATATTTATTCCTTTAAAAGTCCTAAATTGTTTATATACTTCTCTCTGGTTTATTATCGTTAGTTTATTATTTGTTTTTTAATATAATATAAGTAAAATATCAATTTTTTCTTTACAAATATATTTTTCCAAAAGTTTCAACAGTTAAAAAATATCTGAAAAGATAAAAAAGTAAATTTATCTCACTCAGTGACAAAGAGGTTAAGTATTTAACTTATGGTTATCCACATTTTTTTCAACGGACATATATAAACAACTTAAGACCTTTGAAGGGTTAATTTTATACAGCTCTTTATAAACATATCGAATAGCAGATATATCCCTAAAAAATTTATTTTTTTTTATTTGTCCCTTCAAAAATTTCAAATTGTTCATATATATCTTTCTGGTTTATTACCATTAGTTTAGTATTTATTTTTTAACAAAAAATAAGTGAAATACCAATTTAACCCTTACAAATATATCTCTCTACAAATTTCACCTATTAAAAATATATTTAAAAAAATAAAAAGATAAATTTAGCTTACTCAATAATTAAGATTAAGTATATTTTACAGTAAAAATATATATAAATAATTTAATATTCTTTAAAAAATAAATATAAAAAATTAAATTTTATCAAAATATATCTAATATTTAATATTTTATATAAAATTAATTTTAAAAAATAAGCCTAAAATTAAAATTAATCCTTTTCAAACTAGCTCCTTTGCGATAAGAAATAGAGCGGGTAGGAGCCGTTTGCATACTGTCGGATCGTTGGCGCTAACCATTAATCCCAAAAGCTTGAGCTGTTAGAAATACGCAACCAATTCACTTAAAGCGTACAGATGCAGCGCCCACGGGTCTTGACCGGACTCAACCCATCTTGACGTTAGGTCTATTGTTGAGCCTCTTGCCGTTAGATTTATTGTGGACTACAGCCCCACTCAACTTATTAGTCTCCTGTGCCTATTATCACGGAGCAGAAAATTGGACCTATTTTACGCAGCGCCCACGGGTCTCGACCAGACTCAATCCATCTGGACGTTAAGTCTATTGTTGAGCCTCTTGCCGTTAGGTCTATTATGGACCACACGCCCACAGGTCTCGACCAGACTCAACCCATCTGGACGTTAGGTCTATTGTTGAGCCTCTTGCCGTTAGGTCTATTGTGGACCACAGCCCCACTCAACTTATTAGTCTCCTGTGCCTATTGTCACGGAGCAGAAAGTTGGACATATTTTAACTCATAAATAAAAAACCAACAATCCTCCCCCAACACCTGCACCGTGTAGGAATCAAACCCGTGCCACTGACTCTGATATCATTTGTCGGATCGTTGGCGTTAATCATTAATCCCAAAAGCTTGAACTGTTAGAAATACGCAACCAATTCATTTAAATAGTATAGACACAGCGCCCAAGAGTCTCGACCGGACTCAACCCACATGGACGTTAGGTCTATTGTTGGACCTCTTGCCGTTAGGTCTATTGTGGATCGCAATTCCACTTAACTTATTGGGCTCACCTAACTCAACTTACTAGTCTTCTGAATTTTTTGTCACCGAATAAAAAATTAGACCTATTTTAATCCATAAATAAATAGTCAACACATACATCTACATCAGTGCATGTTTGGTGCGGGAGGCCGCATAGTATGGCGGTTGGTGTGGGAAAGCAGGTGAAAACGTGACGAAAATGTCCGGTTTATTATTTTATTAATATTTTGATTGGAGTTATACAAGAATATTTTTTTTTTCTTTTTTTTTTTTTTGTGTGCAAATACTCCAAAAAGTCCAAACATCTCTTCTTTGTATTTGCCCAATAAAAAAGCAACTGCTGCACAAATAATTTTCAGCTGAATTAAAATTTAGATCAATATTATTTTATTATTATTATTTATTTATATAGCCGTAAATTTAAAATTTATTTAATTTTACTCGTTATATTTATTAAAATGAATGATATAAAAATTTTAAAAAATATAAAATAGATATATATATATATATATATATATATATATATATATATATATATTGTAATTGACTTTGACTATTTCACTTTTGATTAATTTTATCTCTTAAATCATTCTATTTTAAATCCAAAAACTCATTATCATTCCAACCACAAATCTTTTCATTTAAAAATTAAAATCTACCGGCACCAATGAATTGATACTTGTAAAAATATAAAAACTCAAATATATATATATATATATATATATATATATATATATATATATATATATATAGGGTTAATTACACACGGCTCTCTATAAACATATCGAATAGCAAATATATTCCTACAAAGTTCAACTTTTTATGTTTATTCCTTCAAATAACCAACGTTATTCATATATATCCCTCCAGTTTATTATCATTAGTTTACTGTCTATTTTTTAACCGATTATATATGAAATGACAGTTTTGCCCTTTCAAAAATGTCCCTGCAAAAAATAATACAAAAATATCTGAAAGGATAAAAAAATAAATTTACCTCACTAACTAACCAAGATTAAGTATTTAATCTATGGTTAACTAGAAAATAAGGATATATATATGAATAACGTTGGACTTTTGAAGGAATAAATATGAAAAGTTGAATTTTATATGAATATATCTGCTATTCGATATGTTTACAGAAAACTATATGTATACAATTAACCCTATATATATATATATATATATAGGGAAATACTACTTGTACACTCCCAAGTGGGGTGTACATCCTACACTCCACCCATTTTAATCGTCCATCAAAAATATATTCAAATATATTTTAATTAATTAAATTAATTATATTTTTAAAAATTATTTTAAATAAATCATGTCACGTCCAGTGACATCTAACAAAAAGTACACCCCTATTGGAGCCTGCGTCATTGTTATGGAAAAGAATACACCCTAGTGACCAAATATTAGAAGGCACGTGTACGTCATCAGATATCAGGAGCCATCCATTCGTGATCGGACGGTTGACGGTTTATTAACCAAAAAAAGCACTTAATTTCTTGGGCTCAGTAGGAGCCCCACCACTTTTTTTTTTTTTCTTTTTTTTTTTCTTTTTTGGATTCTTTTCCTTCCAAATTTAGTAAGGAATAAATCTTTTCTTGTCCCCAAACTCGAGGAGGGGTGACATTTACAATTTGGTTTCGAACCGAAAATTAAATCAAACCAAATCAAATTAAATAATTTGATTCGATTTGTGAAATTTTTGATTCGATTTGGCTTTGAGAATTGCTAAAATTCAATTTGTTTTCGCTTTTAGAAGCTTTACTTCTTTTTAATTTAAATCTATAAAACTTCTAAACTCTTTGATTCGAAATATTTTAGTTTGTAAATTTAAAATTTTATTAAATTGAGTGACTCTAATAGCTATTAGACCTTATTTCTTCTGATTTTGTTTCCTACAAAATTATTAAAATTATTAAATTTGATACAATTTCCAAGCTATTTTGATAGTTTTTTAGATTTAATTAGCTAAATTAAGTCAATTCTAAATAATCAAAAGTAAAATAAATTTTAAAATAAAAAACCAAAATTACACCGATAAAAAAGCTACAACTCTAGCACGCGTAACTCTTTTAATATTTTTTTTGGATCTAATCACTGTCCAAAATGCTATAACAAAATTTAAAAAATAGCCTTATTATATTATTTATATAAAATTATTTTAAATTCTGGGATGTTACATTCTTTTTTTCCTTTGAGTCCTGACGTCTTCGTCAAGCTAAGGCACATTTACTAATACCAGGCGATCTGAAATTTATCTCGCTAACTTTGACCGACGTTATGGGAAGCCGCACTTCACCCACAACGATCATCAGCTAGAAGAGCCACGTCCTGCTCCCTGTGTAATCCTAGTTCAACCGAGACTCATTTCATATTTCCAACTGATGGTTGACTCTGATATCAACTATGACACCTAAGGGCCCGTTTGGTAATGAGATAAGACAAAACTAACTATTCCAGGAATAAGTATAAAGTACGGAACTAGTATAAAAAAGCGTTTGGGGTGATTTCAGGAATAAGAGATTTTGTGTTTGGTATGAGAATAAAGAATAAAGAGTTTTAATTAGGGTAAATTAACTTTTTACCCTCAAACTTTATTATATAATAATGAGGTGAGAGATGGTGCCTCGGTAGACGTGGAAGGGTATTTAAAGATTGGGAAGAATGAGAACAGTAATTCTTACTTATTCTAATTGTACTGGAACAAGCTATACCGATTGATTCCTGGTGCGTTTGGAAGAATAAGAGAGATATCCCTCCTATTTTCGGTTCTATATCAAATCCAAACAAGTCTTTAAATTTTCAGAGAATTGTTTATTCTAAAACTACTCTAACTCTAGCACACTTAACCCTCTTAACCTCTCGACCATAATCAGAAATATTATAACTGATTTAAAAAATTTAATCCTATTATATTTTTTATATATAAATATTTTAAATTTTAAAATGTCACATCAAAGCACAACTTAAAAAAAGCAAGTAAAAAATTGTTCATACATTTCCTTTTTGCTTTTTTTAGTAAATCATTTCTTATCTACTAACCTACTAAAAAGTGTACCCATGTGACCTGCATATGATGTGACTGAATCACCAAACGAAGCTTCTTTTTTTTTTTTTTTTTTTTTTTTTTTTTTTTTTGGCATCTTGGGGGTGTACGAATCCATAGGGATGCAAATGGTTGTGCATTTACTCCTCAATTACAACTCAATCCAACTTTGCCTTAAAATAAAAACACCATTTCTACAACATTCTAAGTTTTTTTAAATTAATGATTGTTCCATATAGCCCTGAATTTAAATTTCACAAAATTTTCAGTTCCATTTGATTTTTTCCTATTTAATTTACATTTTCATTTTAAAATATAAAAATAAATATTCAATATAAAATATAAAAAAATCGTTTTTTATACAGCTTGTGGTGTCAAAAGAATATTGAAAGAGTAGGGGTGGAATGAGGCGAGCTCGAATGAGTTTACATTTGCTCAAATTTGGCTTGAAATTAATTTCGAACAAGACAAATTTCAAGAATCGAGTCGAGTGAGCTCGAGCCCTCAACGAGAACACGATACTATAATATTAAAATATATAATATATGAGTTGATATATACAACTTTATAACGAATGTCTATTTCTACGAAAGAGAGGAACAAAGAGTAATTAAAAATTTAGGACTAGTGTTTAGGGTGAGAGAGAGATTAGAAATTTCAAAAGAAAGTGAAAATTGTGATTAAGTAAAAGAGAGGGAGAGAGAGATAATTAGGATAAAATTTTGCTAGTTTGATCTTGTGGGTGAGCAAATATAATCCAATAACCTAAATTTTATAAACATATAATTAAAATATTTTTGATATATATATTCGAGCTTTTTGAATTTTTTTTTTTTCTATTCAAGCTCAGCTCATTTAATTTCTGAGTCAAGCTCAAGTGAGCTGACTACCGAACCGAACGGGAGCCGGCTCAGCTCATTTGCCAGCCCTACAAAAGAGCTAGCCCTTGATATTGCTATTAGTTGGATAACAATTGAAAAATAACAAGAGTACTTCCGAAATCCGAAGAAATATCTAATTTATCCTTCTTATTTTTTTCTTTCTAATATACCTCTCATACGTTCCACCGTTATTAAAAATAATCCTATCGTTTCCCTTTGTTAAGTTAACTAAAGTTAAACTAGAGTTAAATAATAATCGGAGTTGAAAATTATCAGATATACCTATTTTGTCCCTATCTACCAAAAAATTTAATCGGAGTTGAAAATTTTAAGGGTACATAAGAAAAGTTGGTTATGATAGAGGGCATATTTAAAAAGGCAAACTGATAATTTCACACAGATAACGGCAGCCCAAATGGTACACTAACAGAGTTTAACTTCAGAAGTATTTTGGAAAGAAGTTGGAACGTAAGAAGGGTGGCTTTAATATTAGCCTTCTAAGAGGGGTAAATCTAAAAACAGAAAAATTTTTAGGGGTATATAGAAAATTGCCCCAGATAACAATTATGGAAATATAGTTTTAAACTGTACAAGCTTAGCAAACATCTATACAATACAAATCGAAAGCATGTAAAGTACCAAGATAGAAAATGTCAGGTTCAGGTCAGGCTAGGTTTTAGGCCGACTGCGACTGTGGCGCAACTGAAGTTCCAAACTGAACAATCCAACAAGAAGGATTCGATAAGAGGTACTACGATTAAGAAACGAGAAACACGCATGTCGGAGGATTACAAATTTGGTAAATATAGATCTGATCAGCAACTAGATGAATGAAAGGACACCGAAAAAGAATCATGGGGTAAGGTCCACTCGTACCGACAGATTGGAGGAACTTGATGCAGAGGGGCATAGATGTCGAGCGCAGAATTTGTTCAGGTCTCGACGAATCGAAGCTCCACCATGAACTCCTTGTTTCTGGGGGAGTACCAAGCTGTGGCCTTTGCTGACACAAGAACCTTCAGAGCCCAGTCGAGCCCAAAAATCGACTCGTCCATGCGGGGGATATAGTTCCCATCTTTTAGGTCGAGTACTACTTTGGAGTCAACTCGGAAGCTTATCGGTCCAGCTATCTGTAATAGTAGGGAGAAAAAATTGAAACTCAAATTTTGAACTGTAGCTGTATTTTTGGTTGATCAATCACTCTGTTGAATATAAAATATATAAACAACGTTTTCTAACAGCTTAAACTTTCAGAGTACAGCGATTGTTTCATATAATTTCACATGGTATCAGAGCAGAAAATTCTGATTTCGAATTTCGTCTGGCTTCTAACATATTTAATTTCCTCTCATTTAATTCAAGTCCACGTCTTGAACATATAAAAAAGTATCGAGTCTAGACGTGAGAGAAAATGTTGAATATAAAATATATAAACACTGTCCTCAAACAGCTGAAGCTTTTGGAGAACAACAGTTATTTCATATAATTTTACAACACCAAATAGTTCTTTTGCGCTCAATTGTCGCATATCCTAAGTTTTGGTTACTGAACCCACTTTATAAGTCGATTCATGTCCAGCAGTACCAAGCATAACATATACGAACAAGAAAATTCCGATGCTAGTATAGTCTCAGATAGATGTTGATAGATTAGTAAGTAAAAAATACCAAACATAATCCGATTAGATATATATAACAAGAGCACATAATGCTATAATGTAATGCTGGAATTTAGAATGACGAGGAAATCTACAACTTTTTCTTATAGTCCTAAAATGATAAGCATAAATTTTCAAAATCTGCTTCTTACGTGTCCCTAAAATAGTCCTCGTTAAAAACTTTAAAAAGAGCACAATACTGAGGCTGCTCAATGCCGAGACTCTAGAACTAATGAGTTTTTCAAATGTTAACCTTTATGGTGTCTAAAATCACATCAAATGGCATAAATTCGAATTATTACCTGTTGCTGAAAAGAAACCAACATGTCAGGACAAACAGCTTGGATAGCCCCTAAATCTGGTTGCCGAGAGTAGTACACATCTTGAGCAAGACGAGTCGCGCCGCTTAAGAATTTTGAGCCCGAAGGGAAATCGAATCTGGCACTTAACCTGGTGAGATCGAGGAAAAGCCTCTGGAAATTCCCATGTTGTGCCGTGCAGGAGACAGAAGCAAAGAGATCAGCAAAGAGACCAACTTTATCTCTTTGAGCACACAACCTGAAGGCATTCGATCTATTTGACTCTTCTTCCTCAGATAGTCTCGCCGAACAATCTCCGAGCGATGCACTGGCGACGGCACCTGAAAGGACCAAAAGAGAAAAATATATTGCTTATGCCGGAGAGATTTTTAGTCATAAATCAGCAAGCATAAAGAATATCAGTTTTTAATATCTAATTTGCAAGGTTTAAACTGCAATATCAAACCATTAATTGACAGTAAACACTGGCAGAGATAAAGATGGTTATCACTGATTTGTTGGTAAAGCGTGGTAGCATTTTACATCTAGTCGGACAAGAGATTCTTACAAAAAGAAAGTAAAAACATGCACCTTACCTTAATGCATTTTGAAACCGGTACTTCAACTTCAGCATTTGAGTTTCCCACCTAAACTTTCAACGGTTTCGATTTCAGACAATTCCGTTAAGTTCTGTTAGAAGTTAACAGAATATTTCATCAAGTAATGAAATGTTCCATTAAAATTGTGAATACTCCATAAGAAAATTTAAAAATGCAGTTTAAGTTTTGATGGGGAGCTAGTTCAAATCAAATATCAAATATGCTACAAGATTAGGTGGCAAAATCAAATTTCTGGAGTTAAGGTACCAGTTTCAAAATTCAGTATATTTCAGGTGGCGTCTCCACATTTTTTCCTCGAAGAATAGCGAGAAGAGAAAGCAACAGCTTTTCTCCATTCTAAGAAATCTAGTTTCTTCATCGGACTGGAAAGTATAGTTTGATGTTTACCGATTTTCCCTGAACCCGAAACATGAGGATCTGAGAGAAATAGGTCATAAGGTTGGACCATCTTTAGCTTTCCCTCTTTCTTTCTCCAAAATTCTACATCTTTCTGGAAGGAAAAAGCCGCTTTCATACATAACCCAGGCAGCAAAGAGGTTGGCACTTCATCAGCTTGACAACCGGCAAAGTGCTTCGGATATCCACTGTTGTGCTGTAAGCATAAATGATAACTGAGGCCTGAACTTGAAGAAATAGAAGCAAGATCAATTGCCAATGACAAAGGCACATCCCAGTATGTTCCTTTCTTATCAATAAATAGTCCGGGCCATGCTGCCTCCAATGTTAAATTGTGTTGAGGAAGCTGCACACAGTAAGAAATCCATCATACCCTAATAAGGAAGCATAATTATCCAAAAAAAAAAAAGAGAAGAAAAACTGGTTGTATGGACTGTAGAATACGCAGTCGATAACGAAGAATGCGCAAGCCACAATAGAGGGAGAAGATTGATCTTGGAAAAAGTAATTGTATTTTAATTCAAGCATCCTTTTAGATAACAAGCTAAGTGGCTACTTGGCTCAGCTTCTAAGATCATTTCTTTGCTTGAGAAGCGAAAGCTGGTGTTTGATAATCAAATAAGGCTCGACCAGGAAGCAAGATTTTGTTTACAGATCATTAGATCTTAAAAGATGAAGATTTAGGGCCAGTTGTGTGGTGTAATGGCATTCGATGAAGTGTCGTTAAAGGAGAGCTAATAGGAACAATTGTGACACCCTAATAGTCCCATATCAGATAGAAACAGAATTGTGATTAGATATATAAGAGACTACGGATCCTAGTAATAATAACCGGGCTTAAATATTTTGGGGTAGTGGATTGGGCTTAACGAGTTATTATTGCTAGTGGGACAGGTCGTTACAAACGTCCCAGCAACGTCCCTCCGGCAGAAGCAAGAAGCTCCAAACGGATACTTGCAAGGCATTGACGAAAATTGGAAACTTGACAGACTTGCACAGAGCTTGCCTTGTGATGATATATTGCTTTGACTCGATTCTCCTTCAAAACATTGTATGTTTCAACTAGTATAGTTGAATCCGGTGTGATTAGTAGCTCCGTACCAAAACCTAGAGAAAGTACATCATGCATGTGTTTCTTTACGATCTCATGCCACGGTTTTTCCTCTGCATGGTTTGACAAACCTCCTTTCAGGAATGATAAAATTTTCTGTACATGGAATTGCTCCAGGATAGTTGCAGACCTGCACGATTTATATACATCTGTTAAGAGCAAGTATTAAGAAGCGAAAAATTGGACTTTGATAGAAAGACTCGAAGAGTGCATTTAACATTTCCTACTCAACTAAGACTATGGACTTACGCATTCGAACGCCGCTGCTAATTTAGTTACTTGGCGGAGACGGCACAAATTTTCAATTACAAAATGTGCCATGTCGACTATTTATGGGTTAAAAATAGGTCCAACTTCCTGCCCTGTAGCAACAGATCCAGAAAATTAATAAGTTGAGTTGGGTGAGCCCAATAAGTTGAGTGGGGCTGCGGTCCACGATAGACCAAACGTCCAGATGGGTTGAGACCGGTCGAGACCCGTGGGCACTGTGTCTGTACACTTTAAACGAATTGATTGCGTATTTTTAATAGCTCGAGCTTTTAAGATTAATAGTTAGCGCCAACAATCCAACATGCCGAACAATGGGGGACGCCATGTACGGAATCTTTGAAAGACCTCTTTATCAACTATTTGGGAAACAAGCAATCCAGCCTACAATATTTATCCCGTGATTGTAAGTAGGAACTTTGTTTTTTCGCTTCTTGAAAGGTCGTGTTATCGATAATCTGGCATATTTTACCTGCGAAGTAATTTATCTGCCGAATATTATATTTCATTCTAAACATTTGACATCACTATTTACCTACCGAATGTAAATATTCATGCATCCAAACAGGGCCTAAAGTGTTAGAAAATATATACTAAAATTCGATTGTGATTAATATCTAACTGATTTCTTGATAAAATAAAATAAAAAACTTACCGATAACGCAAATAATCCAAAATTTTATAGTTGATTTTATTTTTTGGGTGTTGAAAGAAACTCCGTCAATCTCTTCCGCGTTCGTGTCCGTAGGAGGAGGAATTCCGATCGTATTTTGGGACGGTGTTTTCGATTAATCTCGAACGAAAGAGAAAAATACGCCTTAGGACAGTGCCTTGCGCGCTTCCGGATCTCTCGTTTTCGAACTCTTCGTCGTATATTTTGAATTTAGCTATTATCTGTAAGTCTAATTTATTTTGTTATCACAAATAATTAGTTGGATTTTAATTGTGGGTAATTCCCAACATAAAGATCGATCCCCTACTCGAATCTACGAAGCTATCTCTATTGCACTCAAATTTATATCTTCTTTCACGAAATTGTTAGCGTAAAATCAAAATGGGTGATATGATTTAGATAATTTTTAAACAATTTTTTAAAAAGAGAAAAGAGTTTACCAGTTTTGGGCGAGGTGGGAGGTGTGGGCGCGGTGGAGGAGGGGGCCGGCGCGGGGGGAGAAGGAGGGGACGAGAGGGAGGGACATGAAGCGGTGCATGAAGTCGAGCTGCTTCGGGCGGGTGACGCGCCGCCCGCGGGAGAGCCCGAGAGGGAGCGGGTCCGCCGGCACCGCGCGCGCCGTCCCCTCCATCGTCGCCGCCGACTCCGCGTCCGCCTCCCACCCTCCTCCCCCGCCCCCGTCCGTCGTCCACCGCAGCCGCCCCATTATCGCCTGCAGCACACCACTCCCTCCCTCTCTCTCTCTCTATCTATAGCTGCCCAAGTGCAAGAGTTCATCAGGCTGGAGCAAGGATGTCAACGGGTCGTCGGGTGGATTTTCAGAAATCCGAATTCGAAACCCACTATCAAACCCAAACCCGAATTCGAATTTTAAAATTTATATCCGAACACAAATTTAAAATCTAAATTCAAATTTAAAATAATTATTTTTCTTCTGTAATATTTTAAAGACTAAATTACAGAAAACGTCCTTGTAATATTCCGCTTTTTCACTTTGTCCTCCTATATTTTAAAAGCCTACATTTTGCCCTTTTGTAATTACCGAATTGTCTTTAAAGAGCAACGGGGTTAACGGATGAGGTAAATTGACGAAAATGCCCTTACTGGAGGGAAAATGTAATAGAGGAAAGAGAAAGGGGTTTATACTTATTTCCCGTCATTTTTAAAGGGTATTTTGGGTATATCCAATAATATTTTTTAAAAAACTGACGGCTCACTCACGAATCGTGACGGCGGAGGGTAAATGCATATTTCGGTAATTACGATGGGGTAAAATATAGGCTTTTAAAAGACAAGGAGCAAAGTGAAAAAACGGGATATTACAGAAAAATTTTCTGTAATTTAGCATATTTTAAAATATATTATATTGAATCTAAATTCAACCATCCATAAAATTTTAAAATAACACTATTATTCTAATTGCAGGTTATTTCGTTCTAGACTGAAAACTCAATAGTACCAAATGATTGATACTATTGATAATATATTAGTCTCATTTTATATATATATATATATATATATATATATATATATATATATATATATATATATATATATTTGAGCTGGAATGCTATCAATAGTAAACCGATTCGGTTGTCATCAATTTATTTTCTGATGGAGCTTTTAAATCTACAATCAGTATCGTTGAACATGATATAGGTCACTGAAAGTATTTAGAAATTAAATTTTAAATCTTTTCAACATTATTGACCTAATAATCAAAATATTATAAAATTTATAATTTTAATGATAAATATAAGCCTTTCGCTAATTTAACGGTATAAAAAATTCTAAATTAATTAAATTTTTATTAGAAACTTTTTCAAACTATTTAAAATAAGATATATATTCTTGATCTTGGTTACAAGACTACTAGATCTCGGTTGTTTATTTTTTGGTCCACTTGATGGACTATAAAATAATATTAAAAAGGTATAAAATTTAATTTATAAATAGTTTAAATGGTCTAAATCATGTTCAACGGTATCGATCATCAATTTGAAAATTCTATCATTGGAAATAAATAGGTGGCAAACGAGCCGATTTGCTACTGATAGCATTCCAGCCTAGCTCTATTATATATATATATATATAATAATAAAGCTTATATATTTTTAAAAGTACGAGTTCATCCATACAAGCATAGAGACAGATAGAGAAAAAGCACATTTGCATGAATTTCAATACAAATTTTATGGTAAATAATTCACAAGAATAATAAATTTGTATTTTTGAAAGTATATAAATCATATATATATAGTCCGGCTATTACGCTATCGACAACAACAAGCACTCAGTCCTACCAAATTCATTTTCAGCTCTTAGATCAAACTATTTCACAGTCGATATATATTTTTTTTTATTCTTATATATTTATTTTAAAATTTATAAAAATATATCTTAGGGACAATTTCCTACATACCTTTAAAAATTTTCCTGTTTTCAGATTTACCCATCTTAGAAGGCTAATATTAAAACTATCCTTCTTACGTTCCAACTTCTTTCCAAAATACCCCTGAAGTTAAACTCTGTTAGTGTACCGTTTGAAACTGCCGTTATCTATGTGTAATTACTATTTTGCCCTTTCAAATATACCCTAAACCCTAAAATCCTAAACCCCTAAACCTTAAACCCTAAAACCCTAAACCCTAAACCCTAAAATCCTAAAAAACCCTAAACCCTAAACCCTAAAACCTAGAACCCTAAAAAACCCTAAACCCTAAACCCTAAAACCCTAAACCCTAAACCCTAAAACCCTAAAAAATTCTAAACCCTAAACCCTAAACTCTAAACCCGGACAAAATAGGTATATCTGATAGTTTTCAACTCCGATTATTATTTAACTATAGTTTAACCATAGTTAACTTAACAAAGGGAAACGGTAGGGATATTTTTAATAACGGTGGAACGTATGAAGGGTATATTGAAAAGAAAAAAAATAAGAGGGGTAAATCAGATATTTATTCATATTTCAGGGGTACACAGGCAATTATTCCTATATCTTATTAATATTTTTTATTTTTTTTTATTATCGATGCTTCGCATCTCGCGGATTACTACACTAATTTATTTTATTGGAGCTTCTAGGTGTATTTATTTTACAACTAAAATACAAAAATCTATTTTATAAATATTTCTTTTTAACTTTCAAAAATTTATATTTTGCCTTCGTAAAATTTTAAATTGATGTATTTAGTCATTTCCCGTCCCGTCAGGCCATATTTTATAATTTATATTAAAAATATTTTAAAAAATAATAAAAATATATTATTATTTTTTTCATTTAAAATAAGTAAGGAATTTTTTTTTTTTTTTGGAAAGTTATCGTCTATTATTTAGTTAGGATACAATCATACAATATGAAAAAGATCTTTTCAATCATATGTTAAACTACAAAGAACTAGTGTTTAAAAAAATATTTGTTTTTAAAGCTCAATTTTTTTTTTTGAGTAAAATTAATTTAATTTAGCAAATTTAATAATTGTATTAATTATTTATCACTAATTAATTTAATTTTATTTATTAATGTGTAATTAAAGTTATATATTTGATACAATTACTACTGAGTTTGATGAAGTTATTAAATTATTTTTACTAAAATTATTTAATTCTAAACAAAATAAGAGAAGGAGATTTCAATTCGAAGCTGCGTTTGATTTGGATATAAGTAAGAACTGCATAATTTTAATATAGGTATAATTCTTAAAATAAGCACGAACAAAATTAATTTTGTATTTGGATGAAAATCGTGTTGTTTTCAAAATTTTAAAAAATAGCGCTTGGATAATTAGATTAGAATAGTAATAATAAGATTAATTATAATTTTAAAATAATAATATTTTATATATTTAATTAATATAAAATATTAATTAAATAATAATTTAAGTTTTTAATTACTTATTGTTAGATAATCCTAAATATCAATTAATAAAATAATTAATAATGAGTATTTTAATTAACCACAAATAATTTAATAAATTAATAAATCAATTAATTAATTATTTAATAGTTAGATAATTAATTAATAAAATAATTAAATTAGTCAAAATATTAGATTAATTAAAAATTAATATAATAATTAAAATTATGTTTATTTTAATTAAATTTGTTTTAAATTAGAAACAATATCCTAGAAAAAAAGCATGAGACAATAATTCCAAATTTAGTTAATTATTTAATAGTTAAATAATTAGTTAATAAAATAATTAAATTACTAAAAATATTAAATTAATTTAAAAATTAATATAATAATTAAAATTATATTTATTTTAATTAAATTTATTTTCAAATAAAAATAATTTTGTTTAAGAAAAAAAAAAAAAAAACTTTCAATTTATACCAGGTTGTTGCAGGAAGAGGCAACTACTACAACCAAAATAGGGCTTATTTCAAAACGCGTATAGCTGAGGGGGCCTCTGTACATTTTTCACTCAACATTTTCATCATAGACCGTTAGATTAAATCCTAACCTCACCAGTAAGATCTCATCCGCTCGATGAATTTCCCTTACCTCTTCCTCCTGCCGCCACGTGTCATGTTCTCACCTGATATAACCACACCTCTACCTTTTCCTGATTCACGTCATTATTCATTCTCTCGCGTTTTGCGATTGTCAAATAACAGAGCGCGTACTTTGAAATACCCGGAGTAACTTTATCGAAGGGCTCTCGCTTCGCGAACCCTCCTCCCTCTCTCTCTCTCTCTCTCTCTCTCTCTCTCTCTCTCTCGCCTTCGACGAAACCCTCACCTTCGCGACCAGGTACGATCCTTCTCTCTTCGATTGCCTTCGATTTTTGATTAATTTCATATCGTAGTTGCTTCAATCTCTTCTCGTCGATCGATCCTACACGAATCGTGGATCGATTGGTGTTGAATCGCTGCGAATTGATTTGTAAAGAGGTTCGATTTGAGCGTTTTAGCTCTACTTTTGCTTAGATTTGGGTTTTTGGGGTTCTTGTGCCTGTGAATCTGCTTTTGTAACGGCGAATTTGATGGGGATTGGGGCTGATTTCATGTAATTTATATAGATTTAGGGTTTGGGGACGAAATTGAAAGAAATTAGGGCAAATTTGGGGGTCCGATGAAGGTACTCTCCTCTGTGAGCGGATGTTTTTAGATCTTTAAAATATGTAGGGGAAAATTGGGAATTGATGCTTCTTGGTATTGATCTTTGGTTATATAATCGAAAAAATTTATTATTTTTGCTTATTGCTGAAATATTATGATAAAAAAACAGGATTTTTGCCTAAAAACAAATTAGGGATCGAATTTGTAGTGCAATTGATTCTCTTGCATAAATGAGACCTTTTGTCAAATATCCAAATGCAAAATGTTGGGAGTCCTTTTTTTTTTTAATCATTAATTAGAGATCATAAGAGTATCTACATATTAATCTTAAAATATGTTTGGGTGCCAAATGTTAGTATAAACTTGCTGATATTTCTTGATGATTCGACTGTTATTGTTGTAAAAATCTTTTTTACAATTTTCTTTTTATCCATTAATTTTTCCTCTTTCAATATCTTGTGTGATTTTCTAACGTTTTCTGTTTCAATTCCCTTGCAGTCTACCATTATTTAATTCTTCTTTTAGCTGTAAGTTTAGATGCAATGAACTTCTAAGTCATTTGGAAGTAGGAAGTTACCATTTCTTGCATATATGTGAAAAATTTAACTAGAGGGTTGAAAGGTTTTCTACGCTTGCTACGTAGAAAAGAAAACTAATATTTTTCGTAGAACTTATGAAGTTTATTGATCATACACATCTTCTCTGACGGCCCACTTCCCAGGGGGTCATCCATACTAGAACTATACTAGCTCTAGCACGTTTAACCCTCTTAGCCTCTTGGGTCTAACCACTGCCCAAAATGCTATAGCCGGATTAAGAGATTTAGCTCTATTATATCTCATATATAGGACTATTCCAAATACTGGGGGTGTTACATTCCTTCCCTCTTTTAAGCCTTGACGTTCTCGTTTGTGGGGAGCCGCGCTCCACCCACAATGGTCATCAGCCGGGGAGCGGCGCTCTACTCGCTGTATAACTCTAGCTCAGCCGAGACCCATCTCATATTTCTGGCTGGTGATTGGCTCTGATATCAACGGTGACTGCCGACTTCTCAGGGGGTCACCCATCCTAGAACTATTTTAGCTTTAGCACGCTTAATTCTCTTAATCTCTTGAGCCTAACCATCGTCCAAAATGCTATAGTCGGGTTAAGAGGTTTAGCCCTATTGTATTTTATATATAGGACTATTCCAAATCCTGGGGGTCTCACATCTTCAGTTGGCCGCTCACTTACCCAGATTGTCCTTCTCTGTTATACCTGTAATTTGCTCAACTGTTGCGACAAAATACGATACTTTTAACGTAGTTGGCGACTTAAAAATCGCGATGCTTCCGAGTGCAAACAGCAATATATTGACTAGTAATAAGTGGCCAAAGCAGCTGTGAAAATTCGCTCATAATGTGTCTCTCTCTTTTTTCTTTTTTTTTTTTTTCTTCTGATGACACGAGAAAGTTTTATTTTTCATATTTATCTTTTTTCTTTTCTTTCGCTTCTCTTGATGCCTCTCATCTTTGTTGGTGACTTTCTCCCTTTAATGATAGGCATTACTCACTGAAAGACAACCACAAATCAAAGCTTGCTTCTCCTTTGAAGATCAATGGAAAGAATGAGGAGCCATCATGGCAATGTAAGCTACTAAACCATTATATAGAGACTCTTCCTTTTTAATAGAATTGTTGTCCTGTACTACTTTGTCTTATTTCTTTATACTTCCTGCGTTGCGCTCATCTAAGTAAGAAGGTTGTTATTAATAAACTTTGTCAAATCCTATTGCAGGGTTTTCACCAAAGAGTTGAGGACAATTATGAAGAGGAAGAGTATGATTATGATGAATATGAGGAGGAAGCTTCAGGGCGCAAGGAAGAGGATGAAGTTGAAGATAGAAAGCCTACCAAGGGAGAACAAGATTTTCTTAAGCTAAGGGAGAAGCTAAAGAACGAAATTAGACAAAAGATGAAGAAAGAAGGTGCAAGCACCTTCGGTAATTTGTCTTCTTCACAGGACAATAAGAAGACGGTGGCAAAACAAAAGTGCGTGGATGCTCGTTTCTATCTGAGTTTTTCTTTTAGCTTTCATTGCAACGGAGATCTTTTATGCTGCCTAGAAATTATTATATCCCTAGTTCTTCACTCTGTATTAGCCATGTCAAATGGAAAGCGCATGTTCTTTGTCAATCTTTACTTGGAGTTGGTTGATCATCTTTAGTATTATCAACAATCCTTGCCTTTCACTTTGTTTTTGCAGATTTGGCTCCTTTTTTGGTCCATCACAGCCTGTAATTGCTCCGCGTGTTATCGAAGAAAGCCGTTCGATTAGAGAGACGAAGCATATAATGGGTAGAATTTCGAGTGCCTCTTCGGGTAGAATTTCAAGTGCCTCTTCAGATGTACGTGCTGTGGGCCGTGAACGCAAAATTTTGTAGATCCACATTTTAAATAGAATAATTTAGTTTCTCCTTCCTGCAGAAAAAGGATCCTTCATCCTCGACAATAAAGATGCACAAACATCGTCAGCAATCAAAAGTGGTTAATGAGGTAAAGATGAACTTTGGATAAATGGATAATAGAACATTATATGCCTTCATTTGTCTGTATGTAGATGGTGTAATGATACGGAGAATCTAATTGTTGCAGGTAAAGAAGAAAGCGCAGACGCTGAAAGACATGCGGGACTATTCATTTTTACTATCAGATGATGCTGATCTTCCTTCTCCTGCAAAGGAACAAGCTGCACCTAGAAACATTTCGACTCCAAAGTCTGGTAAAATTTTGGATGCTAATGTACAAGCATCTATGATTTGATAAAGAAAATTTAGGTAAAAATGTATGGAGACGCCCTAAACTGTAGGTCATTTTGAAACAAACTTTCCAAGTTTTATTTTCTTTTGTTTTTTTTTTTGGCGGGGGGGGGGGGGGGGGGGTGTACTTTTACACGTTTGAGTTTGAGTTACTCTCCTCAGTTTCTTGCGCATTCTGTTAAATTTTATGGTACATTAGCTATCAGCTGGTTACTGTTTACGGAACACGCAGAAGTTCAAATGTGGGCATGCCCTAAAATTTAAGGTAATCACCATCAAAGTTGACAGAATCGTGGTTCACTTAACAAAAACAACTTAAATCTAAATGAACAAAAGTTAAGGGAGTGTCTAAAAAAAAGAAAAGTAATGTTTAAGGGGGGTCTTTTCCGAACGGCCTAAGTTTGGGGGGTCTTTGTATGTTTTTGCCTAGATTTTAAGATTGTAGGTTCTTTGATAGAAAATACTTATACAGGTTTCTGTTCATGTGGAAGATGGACGACCAGCCCAGGCACCGTTGAAGAGCAAGATACCAACAAGCAAACCCGCCAACTTAGCATCTAATGGCCATAAACTGAAGAACTCATCTATCGCATACAGGCAGGAGCATAATAGCAAAGTGGGTCCTGTGAAACAAGCTCCTGTGAACAAACAGAGGCCGATGTCAACCGAGTCTAGAAAGGTACCCAATGGCGCGAGTGGCAATAAGTCCAGCCAAATTGCAGCTAATAAAGCTTTAACCCATAAGGTCCCTGTTAAGCCTGTGGTCGCAAATAAGCCTACTACGAAGGTCGTATCTGCAAGGCCGTCTTCTGTGCAAAAACATTATGTCGAACAGAAAAGAGTAGCTCATGGGCCAGATAAAATAAAAGCAGCAACAAAGCAGCCGCTGCCTTCTACAAAATCTCAGGTTAGATGACTTATACGAGTACCAGAAAAGCTGACAGATTGTAGTCTGCAGTTTGTGAATGCATTTTATTGCTAATTACCACATAAAGAACTCTGTATAGGTGGATGGTGCTAGCCTTTGCCAACTCAATTTTTTTTTTTTTTTTTTTTCTGAAATTTTCTTGCTGTCTCATGCAGCTATCCAGGAAAGTCTCTTCACATGGAATCCATGAAGACCGTTCAAGAAACAGACCAATGAAAAGGAATTTCGATGATGAGGACGAAGATGGTGATTATGCAATCGGAATGATCAGAAAAATGTTTGGGTATTGTTCTTTATTGCCGCTCTTAGTTGTTTAATTTTATAGTACTCCGTGGTTGACACGCCCTCTTATTTTGTTGAGAAATATTCGTAAGCATTAGTTTGGTTCAACAATTTTTGGCAATGTGGATTGGAAATCGCAGATGTCCATGTTTGGTTCTCAGAGGACGACCTAGACATGGTCGAAATAACCTCATATTTTACAAGTTGGCACTACTGTATAGAACACCTGTGAATGTTGTTACCTTCACCACTAGCAGTAGAAACATTTGCCACCACTCTTGCCAACAAATTTGCTGCTCACATTCACCAATGCAGCCACCGCCACTACTGTCACCTCCATCTCCATCACAACCTTCTACCACTGGCATTGCTATAACCCCCATCCTCTTTTGACGTTGTCACAGCTAAAAATTCTCTGCTGACTATGGCGACGTCTCTCACCTCTTGGGGGATTAGATCACTAGTTACTGCAAGGTGGTTTTACAGGCCTAAAGCGGCCCAAGCTGCCATATTTTGCTGCCACCATTTCTCTGCCCACACTTCACCAGCTCTGCTGCTGCTGTTGCCGTTGCCACCACTATCACCATCTCCCTGTGTGTGTGCGTGTGGTTATTGATTCTGCTGAATATTGAATATTTCCTTCTTGCTTGAAATATAAAGAGAATATTTCAACAAATCCCGTAACACAAAGCCGAAGGTAAATATTTCCACGGGGTTAAATCCTTCTTGAGGAATATGTTCCTGGAAAAGTAATTTTAGATCTGATGTATCGATGACATTAACTACGTGGTCTCTAAATTACCGAGGACAACTGTATGATCAAGCATGCAGCATCATTTAGAAGTTGGAAAGGAAGTTCAATAATTTTGTCCTCTTTTTATGCTGGTTCAGATTCCTGGGAATCAAAGCTTAATCATCCAAACCCTTCGCATTTTTAATGAAAGTGATATATGCTAAATCTACTAGTAATCATGGGGGAAAAATGGAAGTTTTACGGCTTTTAAGTTCATTATTTTCTCCATTCAGGTATGATCCTAGTAGATATGCAGGAAGAGATGAAGATGACAGTGACATGGAGGTCGGTTTTGATGTTATACAGAAGGAAGAGCGCAAAAGGTAAACTCCGCTAATAATCCATATGGATTAGTTTTTCGAGAGTGACTCAGGGTTTGCCGATTCCTTCCTGTTTTTTGTTCACCTTCGTATTTCCGTCAGCTCATAATAGTTTTTTTTTTTCTTTTTTTTATACTCAATGCCATGAACAGTTTGAAGATTGCTAGAGAGGAGGACGAGGAGCAACTTCGCCTCATCGAGGAAGAGGAGAGGCGCGAGAGGATGCGAAAGAAACAGAAGCTACGGTAATCGGAGAACGCGGCGTTCCGAGCGCCTTCAATGTTTCAGTTCCTTCTTTTGTTTGCTGTAGAAGAAACAGTTTCAGCATTTGCATCGAAAAGCAGACGCATTCCTAAAGAAGATCAACCGGTCGGAAAAGCGACTTCCGGGAGGGGGATTCCGAGCAGAGTCAACTCACAAAAAAGTGTTGTAGTTTTAGCAAATTTATGCCTGCATTTTGGCTCGTTTGATGATGCTTTAGCCGATCTCTTCTCTTAAACTGCGAAGTTATTTACTTCCTCTTCCTCTGCTGTAAAAGATCAATCAGGTGAGAGAGATATGGCAAAAGCATGAAAGACCTGCAGCTAAACAAAACCATGATGAGAAAAAATAACTTGTTCAGATCATACAGAATAACAGGGGAAAGGTGTATTGGATTCAATTTAGTAGTCCTTAACTTCATTGATTGTTGAACATACAGGGCTCGTTTGGATGTGGGCTAGAACCGGGAATAGCGAGTTTATCTTTTTTATTCTACCAAACGCATCTGGAACAATCTGGTATTGCTTATCCCAAAACAACTAGAATAAGTTGGAACAACGATTCTTATTCATTATTTTATATATGTTTTTTTTACCAAACTATCCTTCCTTCTCTCCTTTCTTTTTTCTCAATATACTCTCATCATCACAAATTTCTTTCTCTTCTCTCTTTTTTTTTCTTATTTCCAATACACTTTCATCATCACAAATCTCTCTTTCTTCTCTCTCTCTCTCTCTTTATCACATATTAACTCTTGATGGTAAAAAACTAATTTACCCAACTTATTCTTTTTATTCTTTCTATTTCTCATTATTAAACCAAATATAAAATCTCTTATTCCTGGAACCATTCCAAACGTTTTTTCGCTTTAGTTTCGTATTTTATACTTATCTCCGGTTTAGCTAATTCTATCTTAATCCGATTCCAAACGCAGCCACAAGGTTTAATATTAAGTGGGTTGTCGCCACGTTACGCGGGTCGACCCGTTTCCGACTCAAACCCGCTTAAGCTAAAGCACAGCACAAATCTGTTTAACTTCGTGTCAGGTTATTGGTCATGTGAGCTATCACCCTGCATTGAAAGCCAAAACCCGTTAGTTCATGGTTACAATTCCAATTGTTGCACTCCTCACTGCATGCAAATTCAAATCCGTCATTTGATTTTTATGTATTTGAATCTAATTTGCCGTAATTGGAACTGCACTAGGAGGATCAAATATAGTACAAGAAGGTTCAGATGCAGTAGTTGGAATTACGCTCAAATTAGTCATAGTTTTAACTACTGTAATTGTAGAGAGTACCATTAAACGAAAATAAACTCATCCCCTCTATAATTTTCCAAAGGCTAAATTATAGAAAACCTTCATGTAATATTCTGTCTTTTTACTTTGCCCCTCTATTTTTTAAAAGCCTACATTTTACTCTCTCGTAATTATCGAAATATGCATTTACCCCCGCCGTCACCATTTCGTGAACTGTCAATTTAAAATATTATTAAATATATCCAAAATACCCTTCAAGAATGGCAAAAAATAAGCTAAAATTTATTCTCTTCAATATAAGGTAAGCGCATTTTCGTCAATTTACCTCCTCTGTTAATGTCGTTACTCCCTAAAGACAATTCGGTAATTACGAGGGGGCAAAATGTAGGCTTATAAAAGACAGGGGGTAAAGTGAAAAAGCAAAATATTAGAAGAAAATTTTCTGTAATTTAGCCTTTTCCAAATAAAAACGAGTAATTTTAGTGGATGTATAATTGCATATATAAATGATAGAATTTTATAAATGCACTTGCCAACGGTACATAATCAAATAAAATATTTATAGTTGCTGTACTTTTTAATATATCCAACCAGATAAGATATATATAATTATAATTATTGTATTTCTAATTGCATGCAATCTCGAAATAATTACATCCAGCCAAGTCGTTGCTGCTGGGAGCTATCCATAGTATAGTAGCTAAATTATATATATATATATATATATATATATATATATATATATATATATATATAGGAAAATGCTATGTGTACATCCGTAAGGGGTGTACATCTCACACTCCCACTCATCTAAGGGTGAGGGTGTGATGATAGGTCACTTGATGTGACCCGTAAAAAATATCGTCACCATTAAAATGGTGGAGATGTATGATGTACACCCCTTCGGGGTGTACATGTAGCATTGCTCATATATATATATATATATATATATATATATATATATATATATATATATATATATATATATATATATATATATATGAGAGTAGAGTTTATATACTTTCAAAAATATAATTCTAAATATACTTGTGATTTTTTTATTATTGAATTTGTATTGAGATTTGTGCTATTATAAAGTCAACTAAAAAGAGACAAAGAAAAAGTACAATATCACAAATCTCAATGTAAATTCAATGATAAAAAATTTACAAGTATAGTTGAGCTTGTACTTTTAAAAATATATAAGCTCTACTCTATATATATATATATATATATATATAGAGAGAGAGAGAGAGAGAGAGTTCGACTACTATGCTTATACAGCACCAAGCAATTGGTTCTTATAAATTTCTACCGTTAAATATACTCCTTTAACTAATTTCATCTTTTAAATTATTCTATTCCATCAACCACCCATTAAATCCAAGGGACCGATTATCGTTCTAACCACACATATTTTCATGAAAAGGCTAAAACCTACCAGCATAGGAGCTCAATTATATATATATATATATATATATATATATATATAAAATAGAGCTTATATATTTTTAAAAACACAAGTTTAAATATATTTGTGAATTTTTTTCTATTAAATTTAATTGTATTGAGATTTGTGCTATTTATTTTTTATTTCTCTCTCTTTAGCTGATTTTATAAAAGCACAAATCTCAATACAAATTCAATGATAAAATATTCACAAATATAGTTGAGCTTATACTTTTAAAAATATATAAGCTCTACGGATGGCTAAATCCTCACCCCCGAATGGATAGGATATATATCGTACACTAATTCCTGGATATACTATGATGTATATCCTACTAATTTCAAAATATTAAAGAGTAATACTATATGTACATTTAAAATTAGATGTATGATGTACATCCTACCAATTTCAATGTGAGGTGTATATCGTATACTAATTTCTGGGTATACGAATAATATTGCTCAAATATTAAAGAGTAATACTATTCATACATTTAAAATTGGGTGTATGATGTACATCCTACCAATTTCAAGATATTAAAGGGTAATACTATCTGTATATTTAAAATTGGATGTATGATGTACATCTTATCAATTTCAAGCTGAGAACTTATCCATTAGTTACTTTGAAATAATTAATAAAATCCATCCATTCTGAAATAAATAGGGTGTAAGATATACACTCTATTTAAAATATACAATAAGTATTTTTTTAATATTAAAATATAATTTTTAATAATTTAAAATTTTAAAAATAAATAATTATTTTTCGTGGTATTGGAGAAAGTGATGCTAAGTTCGAATCTCATTGGACGCCTACTTTTATTTATTTATTTATTTAGTTTAGTCTAAAAAATATTAAATACATAATATTAAGAGGTAATGTTAGAAATAATAATTCAAGCTTAATTTAAAATTTAACTAAAAATAAAAATTATCTAAATTATACATTAATATATATTTAAAAATTGATGTAATTAGAGTTAGATATGTAATTATTTCAATTAAAAATTAGATTTATTATTTGTTATGATTTGATAACTATATATATATATATATATATAGGAAAATGCTATGTGTACACCCCTTTCGGGGTGTACATCATACACTCCACCCATCTAAGGGTGGGGGTGTGATGATGGGTCACTCGATGTGACCCGTAAAAAATATCGGTACCATTAAAATGGTGGAGGTGTATGATGTACACCCCTTCGGGGTGTACATGTAGCATTGCTCATATATATATATATATATATATATATATATGCTAAAATTAAAGATTAAAGATGTTATTGAATATTTTTTTATTAATAAAATATTAATTTGATTATCTTTTATCTTTATTTTTTTATATTATTTTATTTTTAAATTTTAGATTATAAATTATATAATCGATATTATCATGCATATCGATTTCAATAATAAACATAAATATTTTTGTTATACCTTTTGTTTTAATCCTTAAAATTTAAAAAAATTATCTAAAATTTGTATTGAGATAGGTATAAAATTTACACTTAATTTTTAAATATATAAGTAACATTTCTCAATAAGAAAACACCCTTCTCTATATATTAATTTTTGGTTCTCAAACTTTTATAATTAAATTTTACAAACTAATTTAATTAATTAATTAATAATATATCACTAATATAGTACTCATATAATTAATAAAATATTAATATTCAGTCGGTTAAATTAAAATATTAAACTTAATTATAATATTTAGGGATTTTTTTTTAAATTAACCTTAAAAACTTTTAATATTTACAAACAGACCCTTCAATTTTTTTTTTTAATTTGGATTCATTCAACGCTTTCAGCATATACTATGAAAGCGCTGAATCATTCAGCGCCTTCACAGGATTTTTGTGAAGATGCTGAATGATTCAGCTCCTTCAGTATATTTCCTGAAGGAGCTGAATCATTCAGCGTCTTCAGATCGTCCCGCCTTCGTGGCGCCATGCTGGCAAAAGCATGATTATTTTTGTAAATTTTTTTTTTAAAGGATCAGTTTGTAAATATTAAAAGTTTTTAAGTTTAGTTTAAAAAAAATCCCTCCAATTTAACATAGTAAATATCATCATAACAATAAAAAAATGGAGGAGAGTTGAATTTCCAGAAGCTGCTTTCTCTTTCCATCCATCTATCCATCCATCCATCCATCTTTTTATTGCTTGACTGGTGCAGCTAACTTGCTTTGTACCACCATTGATTTCTTCCTTCTCTTCTTTTTTTTTTTATTGCTTTTCTTGTCCTACCCCCTGCTGACTTCCCACCACCTCCCTCTTCCTTGGTAACTCAGCAAAGCAGCAGGTTTGAGCTGATCCTCTTGCTTTGGATTTTGGAATCACACCCACATGTTTTTTTTTTTTTTTTTTTTACTTTTTTTATCACTTATTTACATACATAATCTCTCTCTCTCTCTCTCTCTCTCTCTCTCTCTCTCTCTCTCTCTCTATCTAAGGGGTTCCCATATCTTAGTAAAGTAAGGTGTGAGTTGAGCCCATATGTTATTTTTGATCATTTGTTAGGATATGAAATCTCTCTGACACATCATAGTAATATGATTTTGGATTATTCCATCTTGCTTCTCTATTTGAGAAATATTGATGTGTTTCATTTGTGTTTTTTTTTTTTTTTTTTTTTTTTTTTTTTTTGAAACTGATCTGAATAGTAGTTTTGATTGATTGTTGGAATGTTACCAATCATCCACTATATGTTTTTATTAAGGCCTTTCTGAATGTTCTTATAGATAGTAATTTCTTATTTGTTATTCTTTTTGATTATCTTGAGATCTTGAAAGGGGTTGTTATTTTTTTATTTTTTTTTTTCTTGTTTCTTCCTTTTCTTTTTTCTTTTCATTTGGTCACTGACAATTTTTTTAATAATTAATAATTAAGTCTTTCAAATAGAGTTTTGTGCTATATTTTGGTTGTGATTTGCCATGGGCCATATGATTATATGATTATGTTAGGGGGTGTTGGGTTCCTCAGAAAAAAAAAAAAAAAAAAAAAAATCCCAGAAACTAATTTTCTGGATGGAAAAGAATTTTTTGTTCGTTTGGTTTCCCAGGAAAAGTACTTTTCCTTGAATTTTTTTTTTCTTTGCAGATTTCATGGAGAAGTCTTGATTTTTTTATCCAGAAAGCAAAAAACTATGGAAAAGGTGTTTTCCATGGAATATTTCTTTTGGTGAAAAATCACCAAACACACCCTTAGTTCACTTGTCTTTGATTTGTTTTTCAAGGATTTAAGTGCCCACTCGGCACAGGCCGTATTTACCGTGTCGTATCGTGCCAATAAGATATCGGCACGATACAACTTCCGTGTCGATGGATCAATTCAAAACTCACTCAATTTTTTTTTAATTAGTAAGTAATTTTTTCAGTAAAATTCAAAATATCTGATAAAGATATATAATAAATAATTATAATATTTTGTTGCTAAAGAAAGTAAATATTTTATATCATTATGTATTTGATATCGGCACACGTATTTTTGTGATCAGCATGTATCCGTGCCAGCAGGTTTTTGGCACGACCCTGTGCCAAGGGACTTATTGTTGGATTATGTAAAATCATGTTTCGAGTCGATATCACGGTACTCAACTCCGCGATGGGTTGAATATGTTGGATTTGATCCTAATTTGATCCCAATGTTATTCCTAAATATTAGGGATGATTTAGAAATATTTTAAATTGAATCGGAGACTCGGATGGACGGTGGAGATCGTTTCCTATTATAATTAGGCTTTTAGAGTTATATTAACTCTTATGATTCATTTTTTATTTTTTAGGGCTTCATTGAAAAAACTCTAATTAAGATGAAAAACGTGGAGAGCCTCCGTGAGAGAGTTTCTTATAATCCAATTTTACTCCTTATATTTTTGTGCGGTCGATTAATCGAAGAACGCATTGAGGTGGTCTCACCCGTGGACGTAGGTCGACACAATATTGGCCGAACCACGTAAATCTTGTGTTCTTGTGTTTTCTTATTCGTTTTATTTGCTTAGTTATTCTCGTGCTTGTTTTCTACGATCGTTCTCGTTTACTTTCATCTACGAAAGATCCTGTTTTCGCTGCGCTCGTGTGCTGTATGGGTTGAGGTGTGCTCGGTTACTCCACGGCCGGTTTCCCCTTCACTTAAATCCTTGTTGTCTTTATTGCTTGATTGGTAGTGGTAGTGGTAGTGGTAGTTTCTACGTAAGCATTTAACAGAGACAGGATTTATAGCTTGACATTTTTGAATAGTATTATTCTTGTTATTAATTTTTTTTTTTTTTTTTTCCACTGAAAAGTAGGATGTTTTATTTCACTATTCAATTTAGAACTGGAAATATCATGTGTAGCTCATGATTCTTATTTTCTTGCTGTAATTTCCAAATTCTTATCTAAATTCTCGACCTTAAAAGTTAAAACCTGTATACAAAACCGTTTTCTCGTTCTTCGGCATAACTGTTAGTTAATTTCCTCTCATTTGGTTCATTTCTTTCCTGCAGTCGCTTCTGTGACGATGGAACGGAAACTTCTTTGGTTCGGTATATGTTTGTGGACTTTGTCGTGCTCGTTGCTTCTCGACGCCTCCGCTGACGGGTTACTAAGAATCAATGTAAAGAAGAAAGCTTTGGATATCGAAGCCCTGAGTGCGGCAAGATATGCGAGGAGAGAGCAAAATCGCAATAAATATGGCGGTAGTGATTTCGGTGGTTCGAATGCCGACATTGTGCCTCTTAAGAACTATCTTGATGCTCAATACTTTGGAGAAATCGGCATTGGCACTCCTCCGCAGAATTTCACCGTTATTTTCGACACCGGCAGTTCTAATTTGTGGGTACCGTCATCGAAGTGCTATTTCTCAGTAAGTTCTCTTTTCAATGGACAAGCATGTTCCATTTTAGGCGAAAACCTGTCACGCCCCGGAGGTTCTAGAAGAGCAGAAAACGTATCCATTTTTTTTTTTTCTTAAATGAACCTCGCCTCCGGTGCGCACCAGACCCGCCACATATACAAATTCACTCCCCAAACGGGCGGAGCCTCCTTTGTATATGCACGGCGTTCCGAATACGACAAACACTTTAACCATGCAAACAATGAGCGACTATGAGGAGAGACTATACTTAACCATACAGTCACATTTATCATATTGAAACTACACCATAAACCCATAGGTTTGAAAATCGGTGCCCACTCGACACCCAGTTTTTCCAAAACGTTTTCGCAAACTCTTTGAGCGGCCATTAACTTGAAAGGATAAATCCACGGGTTTTAAAATAGGTGCCGTACTAACCTTACCTGAACTATATGTTTTCATTTTACTGCTGTAGTTTCCAATTGTTTTCGAGTTCAGGAAAATTCTGTCAAATTTGGTTAGAATTTAATGTTTCGCAAAGAGTTTCTTAAATCAAAATGCCTGCAATGTTAGGTAGGGAAAATGGAATTTTTTTCCCCGACGTTCCATAGTCCATACCCATTCCAAAATGTGTTCTAGTTCAAGGGTTTCTACATTTTTACCTTCCTTTTTATCGCTTCCGTTTGGATGCATGTGGAAAAGAAATATAACTTTGAGAGCAACTACTTTGCAGATTGCTTGTCTTTTTCACCACAGGTTCAAGGCTGCCAAATCAAGCTCTTACACGAAGAACGGTAAGGCGTCTTATTCGATTACTTGCTATCCGTGATCAGTTTATGGCATTTTGCGACAGACTTGTTCGTGGACTTTACTTCTCGACCTATGTTGTCGGAAGAATGAACCTCCCATTATCTCGTTACTATCAATTCGAGCTCTCGATCGAGATATCTTTGTGATGGCGCGACTAATTTTACTCTTATTGGTTGGAACTTGGAAGTCGTCTATTTTTCTTTTGTTTTGGTTTATTAATATTATTAGGTAAAAATGTGCAGAACTTATCTAAACTATAGACCGTTTTGATTTGGCTATCCAATTTGTTTGATTTGACTCTGTGACACTCCAATAGTCCCACATCGGATGGAAATGTGATTGTGATTGTGATTGGATTTATAAGAGACATGGACACTAGTAATAATAACTGGGCTTAAGTATTTTGGGCTGTGGTTTGGGCCCAACGAGTTATTATTGTTAGTGGGCCGGGCCGTTACATTTGGTATCGGAGCCCGTCACCAGCCGGAAGTGTGTGGCGAGTCTCGGCTGAGCCAGGGTTTGAATGGCGAGGCTAGCGAGACGGGGGTAGTAATAATAACTGGACTTAAGCATTTTGGGCTGTGGTTTGGACCCAACGAGTTATTATTGCTAGTGGGCCGGGTCGTTACAGTGTCAGTCAATAACACTTTGATTTCAAAATTCGAATGCATCGTTTATCTTTACAGGTTTGCTAGTCGACTGATGATTCAAATCAAAGAAATTGAATGGTTCTGTATCTGAAGAATGAGTAGTTTGACATTTCTATCTTCTTTTTCCACTTTACAGGAGAATCATGTAAAATCACTTACGGTTCTGGGACGATCTCCGGCTTCTTCAGCGAAGACAATGTGCTTGTTG
Source organism: Tillandsia leiboldiana (assembly GCA_029204045.2). NCBI lineage: Eukaryota > Viridiplantae > Streptophyta > Magnoliopsida > Poales > Bromeliaceae > Tillandsia > Tillandsia leiboldiana. The sequence goes on along the minus strand of CM055081.1, from coordinate 337,279 downwards.
GGGATCTTCTCATTAAAGATGTGGTGAGTCCCCTTCTTTCGAATGATGCTGCGTTTTTGCGAGCTGCTGCTATTACATCTTTTCATATTCCAGGTTTTTATTGAGACGACGCGAGAATCGAGTCTCACTTTTCTGGTGGCGAAGTTTGATGGCATACTTGGACTCGGCTTCCCGGAAATTTCAGTCGGGAGCGTTCCGCCTCTTTGGTACTATTTCAAAATTTTATTAAGTCGTCATTTGACTATAAATATTTATCCATCCGTGATATATCATAAATGCCCTTCGAATTGGCCGTTTGTGATTGTTCAAATTTCTTACAGGCACCTATGAAAGTTTCGAACATTCGAGGATTAAAGTTGAAAATGACCCGTTTTACCAAGCGTACTCGTGTTTTCGATTGCAGGTCTAGCATGGTGGAGCAAAAATTAATAGACAAGAAGGTCTTCTCGTTCTGGCTTAACAGAAACGAAGACGACGATGATGGTGGTGAGATTGTCTTCGGAGGTGTTGATCGTAAACACTTTAAAGGCGACCATACCTATGTCCCGATCACTCGCAAGGGATATTGGCAGGTAAATTAGTTAAAAGAACCTCTTTTCCGCAAACAATTAACGAAGAATTTTCAAAAATTTCAATTTGTACTGGCTGTGTAACGACTCAGCCTCGCCAGCACTAATAACTCGTTGGGCCTAAACCGCCGACTCAAAATGTTTAAGCCCAGTTGTTAGTTCTTGTTAGATGTGACTCCGAAATTAGAAATCGCTTCGATTTGGGTTTCCGGTTCGCCGATGGCTTTGCGGTGTGATGACAAATTAATAGATGTCTGTGGTGGAAGCGGAGGGCTCGGGCCGGTACGGATCGGATCCGATAAGTCAAACCTGTTAAGATTAGTATTCTTTTTTTTCCTCTTGCCCTAGCGAGATCGAGCGATTGTACGATCATCAAAACTTTGTATTCCCTTTGTTCCGATCGCCAATTGATTTCGTTTGGTTTGTGCGCTCGTTGCTAACAGTTCTAATATGTCAATCACATATAAGCCTCTAGCACTCATCCACATTATCCGATGTGGGACTATTGGGGTGTGACAAGCTGTTTGTTAACTTTTTGTTTCCTTTTACAGTTTGATATGGGAGATTTTCTAGTTGACGGTCACTCAACAGGTAATTCTATATCTCTGTCTAAAAATAAGCCCTATAATCTTTTGTGTCTCGCGTGATTAAACGTTCGCAAGTCCTTTTATATTTCAGGCTTCTGTTCTGGAGGCTGCGCTGCTATTGTAGATTCCGGAACTTCCTTACTCGCAGGCCCAACTGTATGTGCCTTCAATTGAATGTTACTACTATTTTTGGCGGCGTGAGTAGGCTCTTATCGCGTCATTTGCGAAAAGAGTAGGAACTAGAAAGCTCTAAATTATGCGTTATGCTATTCTGAAATGTTGGTTGACTTTATCTGCCATTCATGTTCTCTTAAGATCCGCTTTCGACGGCGAAGTATGAGCTTATGGCAAGCATTTCACTGAGCAAACTAAGCATGTGCACTTCTTTTAATTAACACTCCTCAAATTAATATCAATTACCACTTTTGGACTGCGTTGCACAATTTCAGGGTTTCCTTTCTGATTCATCGCATACTGTGATCGATCTTTGATATTACGACAGATTTTTCTAAAACAAAAAAAAAAAACATTGTTTTTTGGGCGAAAATTTGTTTGGTATTATGGTTTTTAACTTTATCGACTATCATGTGTACTTGCAGTGCTGATAAAACTCGATCTATTATATTTGTTGTTGGTTTTAGACTATTGTGACGCAAATCAACCACGCCATTGGTGCCGAAGGAGTTGTAAGTACGGAATGCAAGGAAGTCGTCAAAGAGTATGGCGAACTGATACTCGAACTACTAATAGCGCAGGTATGCGCTTTGCTACAATTTCCTTATCCTTCTTGTCATAATAAGAGCAGCATAATCGACCAATAATTTAAGCGGCTTTGGTGGCTTCGACCTGATAAATTTATGTTCAAACAGACGTCGCCGCAGAAGGTGTGCAGCAAGATTGGTCTCTGCGTATTTGACGGAGCTCGCAATGTCGGGTTAGTTAATCATAGGGGCAATTTCTTATATACCCCTAAAATTTTTTCTGTTTTTAGATTTATCCCTCTTAGAAGGCTAATATTAAAACTATCCTTCTTACGTTCCAACTTTTTTCTAAAATATCCCTGAAGTTAAATTCTGTTAATGTACCGTTTGGAGCTGCCGTTATCTTTGTGAAATTACCATTTTGCCCTTTTAAATATACCCTTCTACCATAACCAACTTTTCTTATGTACCCTTAAAATTTTCAATAGTTTTGATAGATAGGGACAAAATAGGTATATCTGATAGTTTTAAACTCCGATTATTATTTAACTCTAGTTTAACCCTAGTTAACTTAACAAAGGAAAACGGTAGGGATATTTTTAATAACGGTGGAACGTATGAAGAGTGTATTGGAAAGAAAAAAAATAAGAGTGGTAAATCAGATATTTCTTCAGATTTTAGGGGTACACAGGCAATTATCTTTATAATAAATTGGTCTCAGATAACAGGAGTACGCAATCTCTTTTCATTTTTTTTTTTTAAAAAAAGTAATTATTGAGATTAGATCGCTGAACTTTGCAGTAGCGGCATTGAATCTGTGGTTGAGAAGCAAAAGAAAGAAAGATCATCTGGGAGCTACGATCTCCTGTGCACTGCTTGTGAGATGGCTGTAGTATGGTTGCAGAATGAGCTCAGAGAAAACCAAACTAAGGAAAAAATACTGGCCTACGCTAATGAGGTTAGTTTACATCTTGAGCATGTACTCTTATCTTAATTTGCGAATGATGTAAAACATGACAGCAGTTTATCTGAAATGGTTTTTACAGCTTTGCGAACGGCTTCCGAGCCCCGACGGAGAATCAACTGTCGCCTGCGAGCTGATTTCGAGCATGCCAAATATTGCGTTCACAATCGCTAACAAAACTTTCACTCTTACGCCAGAGCAGGTGAGAAACTTGCTTCTTTGTTGGCTATTTTTCGCTCATTTTGCCTCGAGTTTATCCTTCAATAGATCTCTTAAACAGTTGTTCGCAAGCACTTTGATATTCCGCTACATCAATGAGCTCCAATTGAGTTCTTAAGCATTAAGCGGAGAGATTTTAAGCTCGAGTCCTCGACATTCTCGACATAGGATGGTCTCTCGGTTGATTTCCGAGGGATAACCATTTGATGAGATCTGAGTGATTGCTAAACTAAACTCCACATGCTCTAAACCGATCTCATAAACACAAATGTGGCGAGTTGAGAATACTACGTATTCATTTATTTGCTACTATTCTTTTGCTGCTATTGCGACACCCCAGTAGTCCCACATCACATAACGTGGGCGAGTATGAGGGTTATATATATATATATATATATATATATATATATATATATATATATATAATTAGGCTGGAATACTATCGATAGCACCAAGTCATTGGTGCTATCAAATTTTTAGCCGTTGGATTAAAGGATGTGTTTAAGATGATAGTGGTTCTCTAGGGTTTACTAGGTGGTTGGTTGAATAGTAAAAATCTTAGGGGACCACTATAATCCCAACCGCATATCTTTTCATCCAACGGCTGAAAACTTGATAGCATCAATTACTTGGTGCTATCGATAGTATTCTTGCCGGACTCTATATATATATATATATATATATATATATATATATATATATATATATGTGATGGGCACGCTAGAACTAATAGTTGGGCTTAAGTATTTTGAGTCTGTGGTCCGAGCCCAAGAGATTATTAGTGCTAGTGAGCTGAATCGTCTCAGCTATACGAGTAATTTTTGGTTAAATTCTCTCTCTCGCTTCATCTCTCTCGCTCTCTCTTTTCAGTATGTTCTAAAAGTCGAAGAAGCGGGCCAATCTATGTGCATTAGCGGGTTCATGGCGTTCGACGTACCTCCTCCTCGCGGCCCCCTCTGGTATGCTTAAAATCTTACATTGTGGCCCTGTTTGGATGTTGGAAGTAAGAAGATTAATTTTTTACTTCTTCAAAGATCCTGCTATCTATGATTCGGTACGATGGCATATTTCATCTACGAGTCAATTCATTTTATTCTAAAAAACCGACTTGAAGTCGCACTCCTTATTAATCGAATACACAAATGTTTTGAGTTAATCAAAAAGGATATACCGAACAAGATATTCATGCATCCAAACAGGATCTTTTAACGCCTCTGGTCGATGAATATATACTTCGATAATCTCTTTTTTTTGCGCGAATTCACGCAGGATACTCGGAGACGTGTTCATGGGCGCGTATCACACCGTCTTCGACTTCGGAAACAATAAAATTGGATTTGCTAAGTCTGCTTAATAGATCTACTTAGCTATCTATGAATATATCTACAATGAAAAGATAATACTGCATGGAATGTATGTAAAAAAAAAAAAAACCAAACATTTCCAGTAGAGTTGTGGTTGATGATATGATGAGATTTAAGAGATCTTTGGTGGAATGTTGTTATTATGTAATCAAAATGACAAGTAGTAGGTTGTATGTTGCATATTGAACTTACTGTTGAATAAAAGATATTTAGTTAGGTTTTTTTTTTTTTTTTTTTTTTTTTTTTTTTTTTTTTTTTTTTTTTTGGGTTGTGGTGGTTTGGGATGTCAATGGGTACGGATATTCAAAATTTTATCCGAATTCGAATCCGAACGGAATGAATTTATCCGATGTTAAACGGATATGGATTCGGATATGGATATAAAAAATAAAAATTCGAACGGAATGGATTATCCGATGTTAAACGGATATGAATTCGGATATGGATATAAAAAATAAAAATTCGACGGATTTAAATTTGGATATGAATTTTGATTGTATCCGAATCTGATCCGAATTCGAATTAATTTTATATTATATAATATATGTGTATATAAATATTTAATATTATATTTAAATTTATATTTTAAAAATTTAAATTTAATATAATATATTTTGAAATATTGTAAAAGAAAAAAAAATAATTATTTCGGATTCAGATTTTGAATTTTTGGTCGGATTCGGTTCGGGTTCGGATTTTATAGTCAGATCCGGATTTTTTTTTAATTCGTTTCAAATACGATCAGATGACATCCCTAGCGGTAGGTTTGGTTCAACCCTTTGAATCGAATCGGTGAACCTATTCGGTTTTACATTAATTTTGTTTAAAAATTAGTATTTTATAATTAAATATAATATTAAAATAATAATATAACTATATTTTTTATATAATAAAATTAAAAATAATAAATAAATATTTAAGTTGTTATGTTGATTTTATTTATTTATAATTAAGTATGATATTTTTTTTACAGTACGTAATATAATTTTTCTGTAATTCTAAATAAATTTTAAATTTTTGTAAAAATTAATAGTAAAAATAATATATTCAAGTCACTAGATTTATAGTAATTATATTTATACGTTTTAAATAAATAAATTATATTTTTTTAATAATTTAAAATTTTAAAATTAACATAAGAAGAAGCTTGAGCCTGAGCCTGAGCCTGAGCCTGAGTTCGAACCGGCCCACGATCAGGTCTAATCACAACCCTTCGGAGGGGGTCGAGATTCATTTATACCCCCACGTCATTCTTTAAGATTCGTGCGATCCTCCTCCGATCTTCCGACCCTCTCTCTCTCTCTCTCTCTCCCACCCAATGTGCGCGCATTAAACCCTCCTCGCTCCTTAAAACCCCTCTTTTCTCTCCCCTTTTCCCTCTCGCCGCCACTCTCTTCTCCCTCTTCCTCTTCCTCTTCCTCTTCGTCTTCGTCTTCGTCCCCTCGCTCCAACCCTAAGACCCTAAAACCGTAAAATCTTAGAACCCTAATCCCCAACCATGTCGACGGCCCCGTCGTCGTCTTCCTCCCTCGCGGCGGAATCGGAGAAGAAGAAGAAGCACAAGAAGAAGACGAAGCCCGATCCCACCCTCGCGGCGGCGGTGGTGGCGCCGGCGGAGGAGGAGAAAGGGGAGGGCGACAAGGAGTACGTGATCAAGCCCCAGTCGTTCACCCCGGCCACGGACACATCGACATGGCCGCTGCTGCTGAAGCACTACGGCCGCCTCAACGTGCGCACGGGGCACTACACCCCGCTCCCCTCGTCGGGCCACTCCCCTCTGAAGCGTCCCCTCGAGGAGCACCTCCGCTACGGCGTCATCAACCTCGACAAGCCCTCGAACCCTTCGTCCCACGAGGTCGTCGCCTGGGTGAAGCGCATCCTCCGCCGCGAAAAGACCGGGCACAGCGGCACCCTCGATCCCAAGGTCACCGGCAACCTCATCGTCTGCCTCGACCGCGCCACCCGCCTCGTCAAATCCCAGCAGGGCGCCGGCAAGGAGTACGTCTGCATCGCCCGCCTCCACTCCTCTCCCACCCCCTCCGACTCCTCCGCCGGCGTCGCCCGTGCTCTCGAAACCCTAACCGGCGCCGTCTTCCAGCGGCCCCCGCTCATCTCCGCCGTCAAGCGCCAGCTCCGCATCCGCACCATCTACGAGAGCAAGCTCCTCGAGTACGACCCCGCGCGCCACCTCGTCGTCTTCTGGATCTCCTGCGAGGCCGGCACCTACGTCCGCACGCTCTGCGTCCACCTCGGCCTCGTCCTCGGCGTCGGCGCCCACATGCAGGAGCTGCGCCGCGTCCGCTCCGGGATCCTCGGCGAGGGCGACAACATGGTCACCATGCACGACGTGCTCGACGCGCAGTGGGAGCGCGACAGCGCCATCGGCGAGGAGTACCTGCGCCGCGTCGTCATGCCGCTTGAGGTCCTGCTCACCAGCTACAAGCGCCTCGTCGTCAAGGACTCGGCGGTCAACGCCATTTGCTACGGGGCCAAGCTCATGATCCCGGGGCTGCTGCGCTTCGAGAACGATATCGAGGTCGGGGAGGAGGTCGTGCTGATTACCACCAAGGGGGAGGCCATCGCGCTCGGGATCGCCGAGATGACCACGGCGGTGATGGCGACGTGCGATCACGGGTCCGTGGCGAGGATCAAGAGGGTGGTGATGGATCGCGACACGTACCCGCGGAAGTGGGGGCTGGGGCCGCGGGCGCAGACGAAGAAGAAGCTGATCGCGCACGGGCTGCTCGACAAGCACGGTAAGCCGAACGAGAAGACACCGGCCGAGTGGCTGAGGAACGTGGCCTTGCCCACTGGAGGGGACGCGATCGTCGCCGCCCTTGCGGCGGCGCCGGAGCCGGCGGTTAAGAAGCAGGAGGAGGAGGACAATGCCGGAGAGAAGAAGAAAGATGCGAAAGAGAAGAAGAAGAAGAAAGATAAGGGCGAGGGCGAGGACGAGGGAGGAGAGGGGCGGAAGCGAAAATTGGAGGACGGCGGCGGCGCTGGCGAGAGCACCCCAGTTTCCGCGGCGGTTAAGAGGGTCAAGGTCGAGGAAGTTGAGGACGGGAATGTCGGGGAGGCTGGGACCGAGCAGAAGAAGCCTAAGAAATTGAAGGAGGAGGTCGCAGATGAAGGCGCGGAAGAGGAGAAGAGCGAGAAGAAGAAAAAGAAGAAGAAGAAGGACAAGGAGAAAGCGGAGGCTGGATTATCCGATGAGGACGCCGCAGCGGAGAAGGAAAAGAAGGACAAGAGCGGTAAAGATAGAAACGGTTTCGAATCCGTTGGCGAGGAGAATGATGCAGAGGAGAAGGATAAGAAGAAGAAGAAGAAGAAGAAGAGCGGCAAAGAGGGAGCTGATAACGAGGAGGCGGAGAGAAGTGAGAAGAAAAAGGAGAAGAAGAAGAAGAAGAAGAAGAAGAGTAAAGATGCGGATGCGGATGCGACGCAAACATGATGAGTGTCCTGAGTATGACTAAAACCTTTGAATGTTATCTTTATTTAATAGTAATTATTCGGAGATCTGCATAGTAAACCGTATGGCCCGCTATATCTCAGCAGAACTATTGTGCGAGATTTGACACCGCCTAGAACAAAATTTTTTTTGCGGCCTTACATTATCTGCCTTTGGAGTTTTCTTTTGTGCTTCCGTCATGTGGAAATTATGTACCAGGATTTCTAGTTTTGCTTACCTTGGAATGAGATTATTTGTTTCCTTGTCCTTAATTCAGTGGATGACATGACATCCTCAACCTTTCTTTCTTCTTCGTATAAGTTTTCTGGATAAAACTTTGTGGAGAAGATCACACTATCTGCTTTATTTTCCGCTATGTTGTTTTAAACTTATAATTCTGCAGGATAATGGTCGCTGGGCTTCAAAGTTCTGCAATCCATATCCTAGGGAAGTACCTTCACATCGGGGAAGGTGTGGTCTTTGGAATATAATTTAGTAGAGCCTTTTGCCCGAAATCTGTTTGTTTATTTTTAGGACTAGTTGCTTTTAATTCATGGGATTGTAAAGTAAACTAATTGATTTCTCTTTTCCTTGTCTATATTAGCTAAATAACAGGGGCCATTTTCTGTATTCTGCTTTCTTAGCTGTCTGTATATACCTTATCTTTATTAACTTAGAAATTCTGCAGCTTGTAATTTGCGAGCATTGCTTATTTTCTTTGCTTTTTCATTCCTCGTTGCTGTTGCTTTATTTTTAAGTGAGCAGGACTTTTTTTCTCTGGACTTCAGAAGCATCACTGTTGACCGACAACTTGCTGACAGGCGCTCGAGGTCGAATACTAGTTCACATATAAGGTATCTGGTGTTATTTTCTCTATTACAAGCATTACTCAGATGTTTGACCGCCCTTTTATGCTAATCTCTTGTCAAATTTGTCTGCAATTTTTAGCTTAGTATCTTTGCATGCTTTTGTCTCATTTTATTTTTTTGTCATATCCCTTGTTGCTCGTGACTTCTTAGATATGGAAAGTTTGTATTTATAATTTTGAACTTTTGTCGATCAAAGGTTCAGGAATTCAGATCAGTAACGTTTCATTTATCAAAATACTGTATCAAAAGAAGGGTTCCATATTTTCTCTGGAAAGTGTTGCATTATGTAGCTCTATGGATTATTTAAAATTTGAGGTAAGTTTAATGCGATTAAACATCGTAGGAAGGGATAACATTAGGTTCGAGGAGAAAGCTTTCAAAGTTACTAGGAAGTGAGAACAAATAGTCGCGCACTCCAGTTTTGTTTTACTGAATCTTGATATGTCGCTGACTGAATGTTGTTGTATCGCTGATATTGTAGTGATGGCATAGTGCTGTGGTTTTGATGATTAGATAATGACTAAGATGCTACGTCAGCTACATGTTAGCATCTAGTCAATTTAATTGGGTTTTGAGACTTAATTGTAACAAATAGAAAGTTTTAGTCAGAACTTGCAACAAATTAAATTTTGAGGACCAGAGTATCAATCGTGCCATTGTTTGAGGACTGAAAATGTGTAATTTAGCCGTATTTTTATGAACTTTATTTTTTTTTTTGGGGGGTGGCATGATTTCTATATATGCATTTCATCTCACGCCGTCGATTTTCTGACTTATCTTGCCATCTTGGAAGCATGGAATAGCTTCTTAAAGGATTCTAAATCAAAACAAAAGACTCATTCTTTGCAGATGTTTAGTTGTTTGCTATATCTGGAGTGCATTTCTTGTTCTCTCTCTCTCTCTCTCTCTCTCTCTCTCTCTCTCTCTCTCTCTCTCTCTCTCTCTCTCTCTCATCTTTTGATCTTTAATAGGTAAAATCGTACATTACTTGATTCACTGTGAAATAGAAGTTTTAATTTTACTGCCTCGTCTAACCTTATAATATGTTCGTAATCTTTCTGTCAGAACTTGATGGCATGTACTATTTTTAACTCTTTTAGGGAATAACTTGTGACTTACAGAATATTTTGTCGCTTAATGGAACATTTTTTTACTCCTTTGACAAAGACAATTGAGTTCCAAAAGAACTTGGCGGAGTTTTGTAAATTTAGAATGTTAGATAGTAAAATCAAAATTTCTAAAGTTTCATATACTCGTATCAAAATGCGCTGTAATTCAGATAAGTTATGTAATCCTGTTTTTTCTTGTACTCCATGGATCTTCATATTGAATCCCTTGTATATTTAAAATTGTTTGCTCCCCAGTAGCCATCTAAACTCGCAAGCCATTATTCTAACATAGATGAACGTTTTATATTTGTAAGTTTATTTTGCGCACGTATGTTTGAAAATTTGATGTGTTATTGCGTACAGCGTCAGGGATCTATATTTTACGAACTCCATCTGTTAACGGCATTTACCTCTTCTCCTGTTTCAAATTTTTTTTTTTCATCTAATTTTTGTTGTTTAATTTTGTAGGCTCCATCAGGGGATGTGCTCTCTCTTCAGCTTTGTCAATTATCTGCAATATAAATCTGCTATCAACTTCTCGCGACATCCTTCTTTCGAGGTATAACCCTATCTTTAACCCTAGCAGATCTGCTTATTTTTCCCGCTTTTTTGCTCCATTAGTTGTTGTTTTCTTTTGCTGAGTTTGCATTTTAGTTCATTCTACTCTCTTCAACTCTTATCTCGAGTCGATAATTTGTGCAAGAGTGTTTATACATTTCTTTGGGGGGGGGGGGGGGGGGGTATGATCTAACTGTTCAATTTGTCGACTTCCCCAAATAAGACCGTGAATCCAATGCAGAGTCAATTCCTAAACCTGTCGACTCTGCGGGCGTGTCGAAATTATCTTTGATTTGCATAATAATATAATCTAACGGATAGAAATGATCAAAGAGATAGATCTAATGGTAGAAAATTTGGTAGCGACAAGTGTTTGGTACTATCGATAGCATAGTATCTGGACTTTGAACTCTAGTTAGGGGACTCTAGTATCTGGATTCGTGGTCTTCCCCAAATAAGACCGTGAATCCAATGCAGAGTCAATTCCTAAACCTGTCGACTCTGCGGGCGTGTCGAAATTATCTTTGATTTGTATAATAATATAATCTAGCGGATAGAAATGATCAAAGAGATAGATCTAACGGTAGAAAATTTGGTAGCGAGAAGTGCTTGGTACTATCGATAGAAAATTTGGTAGCGAGAAGTGCTTGGTACTATCGATAGCATAGTATCTGGACTTTGAACTCTAGTTAGGGGACTCTAGTATCTGGATTCGCGGTCTTCCCCAAATAAGACCGTGAATCCAATGCAGAGTCAATTCCTAAACCTGTCGACTCTGCGGGCGTGTCGAAATTATCTTTGATTTGTATAATAATATAATCTAACGGATAGAAATGATCAAAGAGATAGATCTAACGGTAGAAAATTTGGTAGCGACAAGTGCTTGGTACTATCGATAGCATAGTATCTGGACTTTGAACTCTAGTTAGGGGACTCTAGTATCTGGATTCGTGGTCTTCCCCAAATAAGACCGTGAATCCAATGCAGAGTCAATTCTTAAACCTGTCGACTCTGCGGGCGTGTCGAAATTATCTTTGATTTGTATAATAATATGATCTAACGGATAGAAATGATCATAGAGATAGATCTAACGGTAGAAAATTTGGTATCGACAAGTGCTTGGTACTATCGATAGTATAGTGTCTGGACTTTGAACTCTAGTTAGGGGACTAATTTGCTTTTTCTCATTTATTTTAGTTATTTTACAAGTTTTAATTTCAATTTTGGTATCAGAGCATGAAGAGGTTACCTAGTTAAATTTGGGCCCTAGAAGAAGAGCAACCATGCAATGACATGATTAAATTGTTAAGAAATTTAGATTAATATGGATTCGAGTGAGGATTAGAAGTGGTGGGGATGGAATTTCAAATTATTAATTTGAGACGGTAGGATTTACTCATTGCGTCGGCGTCAGATCTCACATCTGGAGTGATGGCGACGATTCAATTCGCTAGTAATAATAATTTATTGGATTCATATTACAGTTCAAAATATTTAAGTTTAGTTATTATTATTAGCGTATGTGGTCTCGGTCTCGGGCATTATATATTCTTCCCGTTTAAATTTTTACATTCTTGTCGGGTGTAAATCAGTTTAGATCACAAAGATATTAAAATTATTATGAGGCAATGTGAGATTTTGGAAGTGGCTTTTGCATATTCTAGTTCTAGAGTGATTCTCACTTCGGTCTATGATATTATTTGTACCGATTTAATTCGCTAATAATAATAATTTGTTTGGTCTAAATTACAGTTTAAAATATTTAAGCTCAGTTATTATTACTATCGGAGTGGTGGTACGGGCTCTCTCGCTCTCTCACACTCAGGTTTGAAGTTTTTTGAACTAGTTAATTTTAAAAATTTTGGACTAGTTTCTTTTCAATAAATTTTTAATTTTTGAACTTAATGTCAAATTATTTTTTTAATTTTAAAATTTTAAATTAAAACAGTCTTTTAGATAAGCCCATCAAGAGTTTAGACAAATCCTTGTGTAGACAAATCCTTGGGGGGATTTTAGTATTAAAAATGAAATAAATTTATTTGAAATAAAATAATTAAGAATATCAAAATGTTAAAATTAAGAGTTTGAAAATTAATTGGACATTAAGCTTAGAAATTTCAAATTTATCTAAAAATTTATTTTTATTTTTTATATTTTTTTTTGTAATTTTTTATTTTTTTTTTATTTTGTGTTAGATTTTCCCTAGGGATGGGGGATTTCACACATGTGGAGATGGATTCTGCAAATTTAAATGGATAATTAGGGTTCCACACCAGCAATTTTTGTTCTCCAGCTATGAAGATTGTAATCAGAGTTTGACCGTTAATATTCGAAATTTTGAGTTTGAAGTCTAATTATTTTATATTTTTAATAAAATTTATTTTAAAATACGGATAGTATATTATATTTTTTTTTTTAAAAAAAAAGTTAAATTATATAAAACTTTCTTATAAAATTTTGCTTTTTTATTTTACTTCCCGTCTTTTAAAAATTTACTTTTTATCTCATCGTAATTACAAAATTATTTTTAGGAGGTAACGGAGTTAACAGAACAGATAAAATAACGATAATGTTTTTGTCCCTGCCGACCGAACAGGCGTCTTTTCATTGTCTCTCTCTCCTTCGACTCTTTTTCTATCTCTAATGCGGTCACGCTCTCTCTAATAGCTCGAGATTTGAACTCTTTCGTCTACAGTGCCGTCGTCGGAGAAGACGGCTACTCCGACGGCGGTGCCGGTTTGCGGAGTTCGACGAGGAGGATGGGGCGGAGGAGGAGGTGGAAGAAGAGTTCGAGGAGGAGGATGGGGTTGGGAAGGAGTGGGCACGTGACAGCGTCTTTTCATTGGCGGCGGTGATGGAGGTGGTACTACTCCGGCGAACGGTGAAGGAGCATGGGAGGGTTTTCGGTATATTTACTAAGAAATTGACGGTTCAGTTACGAAATGCTGACGGCGGCCGGAGATAAATGCATAATGCTGACGGCGGACGGGAATAAATGCACAATTTCAAAAATAAAAAAACGGAATAAAAAAAAAAAAAAAAAAAAAAAAAAAAAAAAAAAAAAAAAAAAAAAAAAAAAACCTATGAAGGGGTGCAAACTAAGTAGATTTGGGGCGGGAGCTGCGCTCCTTCTGCCCCGAATTCATGACGTGTCAAAAAAAAAAAAAAAATTCCTATAATTTGTCCTGCCCCTTTAACTTATATATTTTTTTTTACAAAATAACTCAAACTTGAAGAACCAGCATACTAAAATGAAATAAACTTAAGTACTTGTTTGAAAATAATCTTTTAGGTCTTTGGGTTTTAAGAAGAACAAGCATAATAATCATTTCTAGAAAAATATTATATATACATCTATTTACATGTGTACATCTTATAATCTTTTCATCTTAGAGTTCACCAAATTTCACATACCCCTAGTTTTAATATATATTATTATACTAATTTAATATCTAATTTATATTAAATTGTTATTTTAAATTACAAAAATAAGCATTCAAAGTTTTTTAATTTGCGTTTTATCTAAGGGTGTATAATATTAAACAGTAAAAGTAATTTTAATATTTAAAAAAAGCGCTAAATGATTTAGTGCATTTAAATAATAATGAATCATTTATCGTATAAGGCTGATTTTATAAATATTTTTTTTTAAAAGATTATTTTTATAATTATAATGTTTTTTAAGCTTATTAATAAAAAAATTCCATATATTCTACTAAACCCACCTTTTATTCTATCGAAGCTTTGTTTATTTTGTTTTAATTTAACTATAAGATATAAGGTTCAAATTTATTCTTTCCAAATTGAAACTCAATTGTTCAGATTATTTATTTATTCTATTTGAAATTTAAAATCTAAAGTCTATTTTAATTTATTCTAGATACAAATTTATTCAATTTAAACTCTACATCTATATTTATTTTACAAATTTCTTCTATTAAAATTCTACGGTTTATATTTGTTTTTTTTTTTTTTTTTTCAAATTTGAATCTTACATTTCATATTTATTTTAATTTTATTGTACAAAATTTATTTGGCCAAAATATTACAATAGAATTTTTAAATGTGAAACTTAGCATACTTCTAATTTTATAGGATATACAAATAGAATAATTTGTAAATTTTTTAAGAAGAAATTTTACTTAATAAGAATGGCTTAATTACAACTTACTATACTATATTTTTAGTGTTATTTTTATTTGCTATATTGTATTATTTTTTTTTTTTTTAAAAATATTATTTTATTATTATATTTTATCTACTGTATTATATAGACCCGGCAAACGGACGGATTGAATAACCCACGTGTCATATAGGTACAAGTAAAATTTATACATAAATTTTTGAATAGCCAATATCTTTACTTCATACTCACCGCGAAGGTGGGAGGATTTGCGATAATTTTTTTTTTCCTTTTTTTTTGCTTTTATACTTTTTAAATATAAAATATAAAATATAAAATATATAAATTTTAAATTCTATTCAGAATACTTTATTATCTATTGCAATATTATTTATCAATAATAAGAAAGAAGTAAAAAAATTTGAAAAATCATACATTTTTTAGATAAATATAATAAAATTGGAGAAGCCACATGCAAAAACTGTAAATGAGCATTTTTAATAAAAAATGCGTTGAATATATGCTATGCTATTTTTAATTATTATATTTTAACAGATTTTATAAAAAAATATATGTTTATTGTTTATAGTATAAGAATTGAAAAAAAAAAAAAAGAGAAGTTGAATGATATTTTTGAAAAAACCAAAAAAAATACAATAAACAGATATTTTAGAAGAAAATATACTACGTAACTGATACATTATTTTTCATTTTGAGAGAAAAAATATAATAAAAATATAATAAAATAGATGAATTTGAAAAAAATAATTAGATTGATTGAGAACATGAGCAATTTTATTTATGATGTAAATTCTATTTATTTTTATTGTAAAGTGACCATTTTTTTATATTTATTTACAATTTGTGAAAAGTATTTTTCTGAAAACATACATCACCAGTATGGCTGTCACGTTCTATTTTTATTCTTTCTATTTTGGATCCCTCAAACCCTACACCACAATTCAAAAAAGTTTTATACCCAAATCCCCCAAATTTATCACTCTGTTCAATTCCACACGTAGAGCGTAGAGAGAGAGAGAGAGAGAGAGAGAGAGAGAGTAGAGTGGAGTAGAGGGAGAGAGAGAGAAAATGGCCTCCGCCGAGGAAGAAGAGAAGGAGCGCGCCGTGTTCGACGACGACGATGACGACGACGACGACGACGACGACGACGACGATTCCGAGGAGGAGGAGGAGGAGGAGGAGGAGGACACCGACGTAGATCTCCCCGCCGCGGCGGAGGGGGCGCTACCTCAGCCGGCGACCATGGAGGCGGAACCCACCGCCGACTCCGCCGCCGACGCCGGTGCTACGAACACTAACCCTAACCCTAGCGGGGGGGGGGTGGTGGTGGTGGCGGCGGAGGAGGCGCGGCGGTTGTTCCAGCGGCTGTGGACGGAGGAGGAGGAGCTGGTGATCCTGCGGGGGTTCGCGGAGTTCACGACGAGGCGGGGGACGGCGTTCGCGTCGCACCAGTACGACACGGGCCCCTTCTACGAGCAGATGCGGCGCCAGCTCCCCCTCGACTTCTCCAAGAGCCAGCTCGTCGAGAAGCTCCGCCGCCTCAAGAAGAAGTACCTCACCTGCGTCTCCCGCCTCCGCTCCGCCCCCGACTCCTTCGCCTTCCGCTCCCCCCACGAGCAGGCCCTCTTCCAGATCTCCCGCAACATCTGGTCCCCCTCCTCCCACCGCCCCCCCGATCCCGATTCTAACAGCAACAATTCCGATAGCGATCGCGATCGCGATCGCAAGCCCCCGCCTCCGCCCCCGGCCCCGCGATCGCGGCAGCGGCAGCGGCGGCGCCGCCTCAGGAGAGCTACCGTAGCTGCCGCAGCAGCGGAAGATCCGATCGCTGCCGCCGTGTCCGTGCCGATCACGGTCACCGCGGAGAATCAGAATCCCACCACCCCAAAGCAACCGCCGGACCTCTTGCCGCTGCTGTTCAAGGAGCTGGTCGGCGCCGCTATCAGAGGCCCTCTCTTAGGTTTTGGCGGCGGCGGCGGCGGCGAAGTCGTTTCGGTGGATAATTTGGGGGATGGGAGGTGGAGGACGCAGCAGATTCTGGAGTTGGAGGTGTACTTGAAGAGGTTGGAGCTCTTGCGAGAGCACATCGAGTCGACTTTGCGCGAGCTCAAGGGTTCTTCCGGTGGAGCTTGATTTACAGGTTCTTCCCGCTTCAGAGCTCTGTAATTTTAGTTGCTAAGTCTCCTACATTTTGATTTCAAGTATGATTCTTGTTAATCGAATGCATGCCGCATGCCGCGAACATTAGAAAAAGAAAGATTACGGTATAATGATCTCTGTATAGAATAATTCTGAGTTAGAGGTGCGCTGGTAATTGCCGCACGCATTTATCTGATTTTTGTATGTTTGATGCATTCTTGTGAATCGCCGTGCTCAGTATGAATGATAGGATTAGGAATATATCCTTCGTGCAGGGCGAAGTCCGATTTCTGATAGGTATATCTATATATATATATTCTGTGGTGGTGCTAGGTTTCTTGAATTTTACTAGATATCGCGCCTTTATTTAGTTTATGCGAGATTTGGCATTTGCTTTGATGAGATTCGCCAGTAATGAGGATGCAAATCTTTACAAAGACTAGATAGAGAAGCATGCTTGCTTTGATGCGAATGTTTCCAAGAAATTCAGTTACGGTGTCGAGTCGGAAATGTCTAAAAATTTTGTGCTGGAAACTTTCGTTGGTGGACTTTTGAGTTTCAAGAAATCCTAGATCTTTTTGAGCAGAATTAGTGATAAACATCGCCGTTACACGCTCTGACCTGAAAATTTCCACACAATTTCTCTTTTTATTTTCGATGAGAATGTTCAAAATCATGTTCTAGAAAATCATGTCAGCCCTATTTGGATGCATTAATATCTCGTTCAGTATATTGTTTTGATTTACTTGAGAAGTGTGCACTGTTTGGTAGATGAGGAGTGTGACTAAACGAATAAGATAAATCATCTTGGAGGTGAATAAGAAGTAAAATCAAAATCTTTGTTTCCAATCATATAAGAAAATCCTCCTACTGAATATGCTATCCTTAGATAATTTATTCTGACGTCCAAACAGGTCGTCGTCTCCGTCGTCTCTTTCAAGGAAAGAGTCTACAACATATTATACGGTCGTGCAATTCAACTCTTTGATAGTGGGGGGAGCATTCGATGGAGTAAGGAAATAGTAGGTAACATGAGCACATTTTCTCAAAACCTTCATCTGCTTTTCTCTAAGTACTCTTGTAAAATCATCACCATTTTGTTCCTCTCCATCAGCCATGTTCTTCCAAAATCGTTTGTTACTAATAACCTTATTTCCACTACGAATGCATGCATATGTTAGTTGTCTTTCGCTGTCCCAGTTCTGGTTTTACAAGAGAAGATCCTATCATCCTTTTCCCAGACATCTATAGGTTCATGTCTAATATTTTAATTGAAAGTCGTAACCATCGTGTACTTATTTTTATCCTTCCTGTTTATCGTGGCTTATAATCTGATAAGCCCGAATTATTTACTTTTTTGCTTCATATTTAATCTTCGTATCTACTATTCCCTTCAACTTTCCTATCGGGGAACTCTGATATTTCCGACACTAATTCATTAAAAAGGTGGAAGCCTTGAACATCCTGCACACCTGGGTTCCGGTGGAACTTGTTTTTCAAGGGCCCGTTTGGATTCGGTATAGAACTGGCAATAGGAGGGATATCCTTCTTATTCTTTCAAACTCACCAGGAATCAATCGGTATAGTTTGTTCCGGTATAACTAGAATAAGTAAGAATTACTGTTCTCACTCTTTCCAACCACCTTCTTACTTTTTTCTTAAATATTCTCCCACGTCTACCGAGGCACCATCTTTCATCTCATTATTACATAATAAAGTTTGAGGGCAAAAAGGTAATTTACCTTAATTAAAACTCTTTATTCCTCTTATTACTCATTCTCATACCAAACACAAAATTTCTTATCCCTGGAACCATTCCAAACGTTTTTTTACACTAGTTCCGTACTTTATACTTATCCCTGAAATAGCTAGTTCTGTCTTATCACGTAACCAAACGGGTCCTAAGAGAACGGCTGAAAAAGTTTCTTTCTTCACAATTATTGACACCATTTTATGGTGACTCTATATCGGAATCCTTGTTTCGGTAGGTTGAGCAAACTAAGCAGTGTCTTATTCTTTCTGTTTTTAATGTTTCCAAAAGATTAGCTTGTTAGTTGTTGCAATCAGCATCCAATCTGTAATGCTTTTAGGTTGTTTTATCCAATTTTAATTTAGCTTTTCATGTTCGTCAATATTATACGTAACTTAATGATTTCTTTTACTCTTCGTGGAATTGCCTCAGAGGCTCAGATTTTGTAGCCAAATTGATCATCTTGCAATTTGAGTTTGTTAGTTTTCGCTTGTTTCGCGGTTAAAGTGATGTGTTGTGTCCTTTTACGAACCTATTGTAGAGATTCGTTTTAAAATAGTTCATATTTTCATTGATTTAAAGTAGAAGAATTCATCTCTTTGTGGTTTTGCTTACATTTCTGCAGTTATTGTTGTCGTCGTCGTCGTTGTCGTCGTTGTTGTTTTCTTCTGATAACTGCTTGTTTGGCCTCGCTTCTGTTTCCCCACTTCATTGTTAAAGAAGAGAAAATTAATTCTCCACCTTTTTTCCACTCTACTTTTTTTTTTTTTTTTTTTTTTTTTTATGGAGAGAAAATAAAGGGGGGGGGTTGGGGGGGGGGGGGGGGGGAGGAAATTAATTATCTTTGCTGTTCTTTGGATAAAGGAAAGAAAAAGGAGAGAAAATATACTCTGAATATCATGTTTTCTCCTTTCTGTTTTCTGTCCTTTATGTTTCAATCCAAACAATAGAAAATAACAAGTAAGCACCCGCGCTTCGCCGCGCGTACTAAATTACGAATAGTCAAACTTAGAAATAGTTAGGTATAATATATTACAACAAAAAAAATTACGAATAGTCCAACTTAGAAATAAATTTAGAAATAGTTAGGATTAATGTATTACATCTCGAACTTAGAAATAGTTAGGCATAATGTATTATATCTACTTTAACAAAATTACATTTAATTTAAATTAGTTTATAAAGAATAGAAATAATATCAAAAAAGTAAACTGCATGGAGCAAAGCCACTAATTCTTCAATTGCTCTTTTTATTAGTTGGGGTAGCTTTATCAAACCTACAATCAATTTAAATAATATAATATCATAAATATTAATTATATATAATAGTAAATAATTAAGTAGCAAAATTAATTTATTTTAGATATCAATCAATACAATCTATTATTAGACAGAATTTCATGCTACGTATCACATTTTTAGCTCCTTTGCTACGTCTCACATTCTCCCTTTCTCTCTCTCTCTCTCTCTCTCTCTCTCTCTCTCTCTGACTCCTAGCTTTCTTTTCCTCTCGTTTCTTTTTTGTCTTTCGATTTTCTTGCTGATCAATCGGACGGCGCAGGTTGGATTTTGCATCAGGGCAGAACTTCATGCCACGTGTCTCTCTTTTTCTCTCCCTCTCTCTCTTGTGACTCCTAGCCTTCTCTTTCTCTCTCTTCTCCCTCTCTTCTCTAAGCGTCTTCTCTCTCTGTTGGGTTTTGCCTTGGATTGGGTTTTTCGCCTTAGGGCAAAACTTCATGCCACGAGTCTTTCTCTCTCTCTCTCCCTCTCTGTGACTCCTAGCCTTCCCCCCCTCTCTCTCTCCCTCTCTCTCTTAAGCATCTTTTCCCTCTATTCTCTAAGCGTCTTCTCTCTCTCTCCCCATCTCTCTTACTCTCTTACTCTCTCTTCTACCGGTCTCTACTACCACCTCTATACCCCCCTCTCTCTCTCTCTCTCTCTCTCTCTCTCTCTCTTTCTCTCTCTCTCTTTTCCTTCCTTCTCTGTCTATGATGCCTACTTATTTCTCTCGCCTCTTACTTGCCCCCTCCCTACGATTGTATCATTTAGGATCGGGATTCTCTATGTTTCTCCTTCGTCCTACGATTCCCTTGTCGATCAATCGGACGGCGCAGGTTGGGTTTCGCCTCGGGTTGGATTTTGCGTGCCACTTGCCCCATCCCTACGAGTGCATTCTCTCAGATCGAGTTGTTGTGATCCTTTCTGTGCCTCATTCGCCCTTCGATTGTCTTGCCGATCAATCCGACGGTTCTCCTCTCTTTCTCTCATCTCTCAGTAGTGTTTTTTTTTTTTTTTTTTTTTTTTCCGTAAGCTGAGGTACCTATGCGATAACTCTCATCTACAGATTAATTATTAATTAATTACACATATATATTTTATGCTGTTTTTTTTTTCTCTTCCTAAGATTAGATGTGATATTTTCAGATATGATTAATTTTTAAAAATTTTTAACAGATTTGGTAAGATTATGTCAAATTTGGTATGATTACTGTTCTTTTTTTTCTCTCCCTAAAATTACTGATGCATATAATTGAGAATTTATTTATTTATTCATTTATATATAACCTGATATTTTCAGATATAATTAATTTTTTAATTTTTTTTTAGAATTTATTTATTTATTTACATATAATTGATATAATTGATACATTTGATGTGATATTTTCAGATATGGTTAATTTTTTAAAAAAATTAACATATTTTGTAAGATTATGCCATATTTGATATGATTGCTGCTATCTTTTTCTCTCTAAGATTAGATGTGATATTTTTAGATATGATTAATTTAAAGAAAAATTAACAGATTTTAGAAGATTATGTCAGATTTGGTATGATGACTACTCTCTTTTACTCTTCCTAAGATTACTATAAATACTGATGCATATAATTGATATTTGATATGATTAATTTAAAGAAAAATTAACAGATTTTAGAAGATTATGTCAGATTTGGTACGATGACTACTCTCTTTTACTCTTCCTAAGATTACTATAAATACTGATGCATATAATTGATATTTGATGTGATATTTTTATTATTTTTAAAGATTAATTTTTAAAGATTTTAAACAGATTTTGTAAGATTATTTCAGATTTGGTATGATGGCTGCTCTCATTTACTCTCCCTAATATTACTATAAATACTGATGATTTCAATGTAGTATAGCATTGTACTGTTTGTTTTTCAAAGGAAAGTCTCATGCGACACAAAATTTGTTTATCAAATGTGAAGAACAACTTCAGTCTCCTACTATCAATAAACAAATCAACAAAGATTTATTTACAGAGATATCGCCAAACGTGAAAATTTCTTTCAGATAGTCCCACTATCATTTTTATATTTAGAAGTATTTCATATAAATTTGTATAAATGTGTTTTTATTTTTTGTTTTAACTTTTACAAATATTTTTATGAGCAGCTCAGGACAATTTACTGATGACTTATCTGAAATACACCATCCTAAAAGATTTCGACTTAGGTAATATATCTAATCTAAATTAGTTTCGCTATTTAATCATTTACTATTACATATAATTAATATTTAGATAATAATTATTAAGTAGCGAAACAAATAGTAATAATATCTAAATATTAATTATATATAATAGTAAATGATTAAATAGCGAAACTAATTTAGATTAGATATATTACGTAAGTCGAAGTCTCTTAGGATGGTGTATTTCAGATAAGTCATAAGCAAATTATCCTGAGCTGCTCATAAAAATATTTGTAAAAGTTAAAACAAAGAGTAAAAACACATTTATACAAATTTATATAAAATACTTCTAAATATAAAAATGATAGTGGAACTACTTGGAAGAAATTTTCACGTTTGGCGATATTTTTGTAAATAAATCTTTGTTGATTTATCTGTTGGTAGTAAAGAACTGAAATTATTCTTCACATTTGATAAATAAATTTTGTCTCGTAGGAGACTTTCCTTTGAAAAACAAACAGTACAAGCATTGAAAGCATCAGTATTTATAGTAATTTTTAGGGAGAGCAAAAGAGAGCAGTAATAATACTAAATTTGACATAATCTTACAAAATCTGTTGAAAATCTTTGAAAATTAACCATATCTGAAAATATCACATCAAATATTAATTATATGCATCAGAGAGAAATAGAGAGCAGCCATCATACCAAATTTGACATAATCTTATCTGTTAATTTTTTTAAAAAATTAATCATATATGAAAATATTACATCTAATCTTAGGGAGAGGAAAAGAGAGTATTCATCATACTAAATCTGACATAATTTTATAAAATCTGTTAAATTTTTTTAAAAAAATTAACCATATTTGAAAATATCACATCAAATATATCAGTTATATGTAAATAAATAAATTTTGAACAATTTTTTTGAAAATTAATCATATCGAAAAATATTAGGTTATATGTAAATAAATAAATAAATGAATAAATAAATAAATTATTAATTATATGCATTAGTATTTATAGTAACCTTAAGGAGAGGAAAAGAGAGTAGTCATTTTACCAAATCTGACATAATCTTATAAAATATGTTAAAGTTCTTGAAAATTAACCATATATGAAAATATTATATCTAATCTTAGGGAGGAAAAGATAGCAGACATCATACCAAATAGGACATAATTTTACAAAAAAATTAATCATATCTGAAAATATCACATCAAGTATATCAATTATATCAATTATATGTAAATAAATAAATGCCAAACAATTTTTTTTAAAAAATTAATCATATCTAAAAATGTCAGATTATATATATATATATATATATATATATATATATATATATATATATATATATATATATATATATATATATATATATATATATATATATATATATATATATATATATATATATATATATATAATTTTATCTAAAGTATTTAAGAGATAACAACGTAAAATATATGTGTAATTAATTAATAATTAATCTGTAAATGAGAGTTGTCATATTGGTATCTTGTGTTAGGATTTCCATATATGTGGCCTAATTAATTATATTTAAATTTGGATTTACTATAGATAAGGTCAATCCTAAAAGATATAGAATTACTTGATATGGTATATCTTATCCCTTTCCTATCTATTTAAATTAAATAGAATCCTAATCAGACTTTGATGGGAAGTCGATCTGGAATCTATATAAAGGGGTACTGGTCCTGCCACCTACTCATGTGCATTCTGGTAAGATTATCCATTAAATTCACACCATACGGAAGAGTGCGTGAGAAAGGAGGAGAAACCAGATTACCTAGTTCGGTCGGTACGGTTTAGTATTGCAACCGAATTTCTTGCTTCCGCTGTTTAATTAAGAATTTTTCTCGATGGCGCTCTGTAAGTTATTTTACAGTTTTATTTATGATCCTGAATATTGGTATGTATTCGATTTTATTTTATACCATATAAATTCCATCAATTGGTATCGGAGCCAGTTAGATAAATTTAATATTGTATGCTTTATTAAATTGAATTGAATAATGATGATTTTTTTTTTTTTTTTTTTTTTTTTTTTTTTTTTTAAAAAAAAAAAAAAAAAACGGATTTTAGACTTTGAATCTAATTATATATAGTCAAGATTTTCTTGAAATATTGCCATGTCGTATGATTTGTTAAAGGCCATCTTATTGTTGTTGATGTGCTTTATTTTTTTTTTTTTTTAATTTGGATATCGTTATTTCTTAATTTCCCAATTTTGAAAAAGACGTCATAAGGCCACTCGGTTTTGTTTATGTGTGAACTTACCGTACGACACCACTGCATCATTTTGGTTTGTCGTAATTTTGGGACTCTATGGGTTGTTTTGAATGAAATCCAATTAATTGAAGAAAAATAAATTTGTGGTTTGTGCCTTTTTTGGATCCGAAGCAATATAATTCTTACGATTGTGGCTATCTTTCTTTATTTGGACTTTAATCTGTTATTAAAAACTTATTTATTTGTTCCGAATTCATAAAAGATTACTTTTTAATTATTATGTTTATTAATTCATCTTATTTCGATTCATGAGTTAATAAAGTATTGTGAACATAAAGAATCCGTTCACATAAGGATTTAAATTTTGCATACAATATTAATTTATCATAAATTCTTTTATCTGATATTTATGGTGAAATATGGATATACATAAATTTTATGATTGCAATATTATTTTTAAAATTATTGCATCTATACTTATGTATATCATAAAGTGTTATTTTGATCAGACATAACATGAAAATTAAATAATCATAATTGTTGTAAGATTATTTAAATCTAGACGCTAAGTTAAATTAATTTATTATTTCGATTAATTAGGTGCAAGCCAAAGCGGCCCTAACTAAAGAATAATAAATTAATTTACTTTAAAGTAGCGTTCTTTTGGATAATTTTCATGTTAATTGCACGGCACTAAGTCAAATTAAATTATTGTTTCAACTGTTCGGGTGCAAGCCAAAGCGGCCTCGTTCAGAAGAAATAGTGAATTAATCGCTTTAAAGAAGTGCACGTAAAAATTGCACCATATTAATTTTGTTTAGTATGATTCTAGACATGAAGGTATATGGGTGGTGTAGGATGGTAATTTTCTTGTAACTCGTTTGGAGAAATTTGCCTGGCCAAAGCTGACAATTTCTTCATATGGGAAATTTGAAATTATCACGATCTACAGAAAGTCTAAATTAATTTCTGATAAAGAAATTGCATATTTATGCTCGTAATTCTGCTCCCAAAGGAGGGGTTATGATGTCATATAAAGTATATGCATAAAGAAAGAAAGAAAAATATTTATGCTCATAATTCTGCTCCAAAGGAGGTGTTGTGATGTCATATAAATTATATTTTTCTAATTTTGGTGTGGAATATTATGATGTGGTTTCTTATTAATAAAGGCATGCATTTTATTTTTCAGCTATGACTTCATCCTTTGTTCCTATTGGTGATTCTGTTCCTATGCTTAATGGTTCTAATTACTCGGAGTGGAAAGAACAGATTATGCTTACATTAGGGTGTATGGATCTCGATTTGGCTCTGAGAGAGGAAAAACGTCTTCCTCTTACAGATCAAAGTACGCTAATCCAAACAGCATTTTTGGAAAAGTGGGAGCGCTCTAACCGACTTGTTTTGATGCATGAGTTGCATTTAGTCTCTGTTCCATCTAATACTTGGTGGATTGACTCTGGTGCCACATGCCATGTGGCGAATTCCGTGCATGGATTTCTAAACCGTAGAAAACCCAATAAAGATGAAGCCACTATCTATACTGCTGAAGGAAATCCAACTAATGTTAAATTTGTAGGAACATTTAGATTAGTTCTTTCTGGTGGTTATGTTTTGGATCTAAGCGACACTTTTTATGTTCCAAATTTTTCAAAGAATTTAATTTCTATTTCGAAACTTGTTGGTTTGGGATATAGTTTCAATTTTGATAATAAAGTTTTTCGTTATCCTACAAATCTGAGATAGTTGGCTCTGATGTTTTGGAAAATAATCTATATAAAGTATCTTTAGATCATTCGTATAGTGAAATCCTTCTTATCATGCACGAAAATGTTGGATCAAAACGTGGCATTAATAATGAAAAGTCATCCATGTTATGGCATAGGAGGTTGGGACACATATCGAAACAGAGAATCCAAAGGTTAATTAGAGAAGAAATTTTGGATGATCTTGACTTCTCTGATTTTGGAACGTGTGTGGACTGCATAAAGGGAAAGCAGACCAAAACCTCCTCTAAAGGTGCCAAAAGGTGTGATGGAACATTAGAGCTGATTCATACGGATATATGCGGACCTCTCCCTCTTACGTTTACTGGCCATAAATATTTTATCACATTTACTGATGACTACTCTCGATATGGCTATCTTTACTTGCTTAAAGAGAAATCTGAAGCATTAGATGCCTTTAAGGCATATAAGGCTGAAGTAGAGAATCAACTCGAGAGAAAGATAAAAGTTGTCAAATCAGATAGGGGTGGTGAATATTTTGGTAGACAGACAGATAAAGGCCAAATTCCTGGGCCTTTCGCTAAGTTTCTAGAGCAGTGCGGGATTGTTCCACAGTACACCATGCCAGACACACCTGAGCAGAATGGTGTTGCTGAAAGAAGGAATCGCACATTAATTGATATGCTCAGGAGTATGATCAGTAATTCTACCCTTCCGATATTATTGTGGGGTGAGGCGCTCAAAACTGCCATATATATTCTTAATCGGGTCCCTACTAAGGCTGTCACTAAGACTCCTTTTGAGCTTTGGACAGGTAGGAAACCCAGTTTAAGACATTTTCATACATGGGGTTGTCAAGCTGAGGCCAAATTGTATGACCCACAAATAAAGAAATTGGATCCTCGAACCATTTCAGGATATTTTATTGGTTATTCAGAAAGGTCCAAAGGGTATAAGTTTTACTGTCCATCACTTCCTATAAAGATTGCAGAAACTAAAACAGCACGGTTTATTGAGGATGAAACAGTTAGTGGGAGCTCTGAACCTCGATTCGTTGAATTTGATGAAATTCAAGAGCATTTAGATTCTGTACAGAATATACCCATTATTGTTCCTAATAATTTGATGGTTCCAGTTCCAGTAGAACAACAAGTTATTTTGGAACCACAAAGTGAAGGTGAACCTATCATTGATAATCCACATCAAGATTTACAAGTGAATGATCAGATAGATTTAAGAAGATCCTCAAGACAGAGAAGACCGGCTATATTTAGCGATTATATTGTCTATCTTTATGAGAATGGTCAGAACTTTGATGATCCTCTTAGTTTTTCCGAAGCCATAAATAGCAGTAATACAACAGAATGGTACAATGCCATGAAAGATGAGATTGAATCCATGAACCACAATAAGGTATGGGATCTTGTTGAGTTACCTATAGGAGTTAAATCTGTAGGATGCAAGTGGGTTTATAAAATCAAATGGGACTCCAAAGGTAATATAGAGAAATACAAGGCCCGTCTTGTGGCAAAAGGGTTTACTCAGAAAGAAGGCATTGATTATAAAGAGACTTTCTCTCCGGTATCGAGAAAGGAATCTTTCCGTGTGATTATGGCTCTGGTTGCTCATTACGATCTCGAGCTATACCAGATGGATGTAAAAACTGTTTTTTTAAATGGAGATCTTCATGAAGAGGTATATATGAGTCAACCTGAAGGATTCTCACAAAAAAGAAAAGGAGCACTTGGTATGCAAATTAAAGAAATCAATATATGGACTAAAACAGGCCTCCCGACAATGGTACTTAAAGTTTAAACAAACCGTTTTAACCTTTGGTTTTAAAGAAAACATTGTTGATCAATGTATATATCTAAAGGTTAGTGGGAGTAAAATAATTTTCTTAGTCCTTTATGTTGATGATATTTTGCTTGCCAGTAATGATCTCGGACTATTGTATGACACTAAAGAATTTCTTTTCCAAAATTTTGAAATGAAAGATTTAGGTGAGGCCTCATATGTTCTTGGTATTGAAATTAAAAGAGATAGACATAAAGGTTTACTCGGTCTATCTCAAAAGGCCTACATAAAGAAAGTTTTGGAAAGTTTTGAAATGCATAATTGTAAACCGAGTGTTGCTCCCGTTCAGAAAGGGGATAAGCTTAATGCTTTTCAGTGTCCCAAGAACCAATTAGAAATTGAACAGATGAAAACCATACCATATGCCTCTGCAGTTGGTAGTCTTATGTATGCACAGACGTGCACACGTCCGGATATTGCTTTTGCCGTTGGATTGCTTGGAAGGTATCAAAGTAATCCAGGTATGGAGCATTGGAAGGCTGCTAAGAAAGTTATGAGGTATTTGAAGGGTACTTTGGATCATATGCTGATATACAGGAGATCAGATCATTTGGAGCTGATCGGATATTCAGACTCTGATTTTGCGGGATGCCCGGATACCAGAAAGTCTACAACTGGGTATATTTTTCTGCTTGCTGGTGGAGCGATTTCATGGAAGAGCAGCAAACAAAGTATTACTGCTCCTTCGACCATGGCTGCAGAGTACATTGCATGTTATGAGACCACATCACAGGCTATTTGGCTTAGGAATTTTATCACAGACTTAAAGATTGTGGACTCCATTGCTCGTCCAATAAAGATTTTCTGTGACAGTTCAGTTGCTGTTTCCTTTGCCAATAACAACAAGATTACAACGGGGTGTAAACAGTTGGACACCAAGTATCTTGTTGTGAGAGAGAAGATAAATGAAGGATATGTTAGAATTGAATACATCAGTACCAAATGTATGGTTGCAGACCCAATGACCAAGGGGCTAGCACCTGGGTCATATAAAGATCATGTTTGTAGCATGGGTCTAATGAGTTCTTTTGATGTATAAGATTCTGACATTATTTTTATCTTTTTCATTAAAGTTACAGTTTTGATGCAGCTGTATTGGACCGTTTAATAGACATAAAGCTTTGTCTGTTAACGAATGGATGCATAGTTTTAGTTCATTCATAAAGTTGTGCCATATAAAGTGCTTGGCTAGGAGATGAAGATGATATTGTAATTATGGAAGGAAAATTTTAATATAGAGAGGTGGACCGCCATAGTTCCTATCATTGTAGTCTTTTAGTTTGAGTTAAGGATCAAGTGAGTTCTAAGGTATTTGACCATAAAGTTTCCAATAATGCGCAATAAAGTTTGGAATATAGAAATCCGTTCATGAAATATAATTAATATAAGCCAAGTGGGAGATTGTTAGGATTTCCATATATGTGGCCTAATTAATTATATTTAAATTTGGATTTACTATAGATAAGGTCAATCCTAAAAGATATATAATTACTTGATATGGTATATCTTATCCCTTTCCCATCTATTTAAATTAAATAGAATCCTAATCAGACTTTGATGGGAAGTCGATCTGGAATCTATATAAAGGGGTACTGGTCCTGCCACATACTCATGTGCATTCTGGTAAGATTATCCATTAAATTCACTCCATACGGAAGAGTGCCTGAGAAAGGAGGAGAAACCAGATTACCTAGTTCGGTCGGTACGGTTTAGTATTGCAACCGAATTTCTTGCTTCCGCTGTTTAATCAAGAATTTTTCTCGATGGCGCTCTGTAAGTTATTTTACAGTTTTATTTATGATCCTGAATATTGGTATGTATTCGATTTTATTTTATACCATATAAATTCCATCATCTTGAGCTTAGGAAAAAAAAAAATCGAGAGATGAGAGAGAGAGGAGAATCGTCGGATTAATCGGCAAGGCAATCGGAGGGCGAAGGAGGCACAGAGAGGATCCCAATAGCTCGATCTAAGAGGATGCACTCGTAGAGATGGGGCAAGTGGCACGCGAAACCCAACCCGAGGCGAAACCCAACCTACGCCGTCCGATTGATCGGCAAGGAAATCGGAGGACGAAAGGAAAACAGAGAGGATCCCGATCCTAAATGATGCAATCGTAGGGATGGGGCAAGTGAGAGGAGAGGGAAATAGGTAGGCATCATAGACGGAGAAGGGAGAGAAACAGAGAGAGTGAGTGAGAGAGAGAGAGAGAGAGAGAGAGATAGAGGAGATGAGAGGTATAGAGTTGGTAGTAGGGACCGGTAGAGGAGAGAAAGAGAGTGACAGAGAGGGTGAAGAGAGAGAGAGAAGACGCTTAGAGAATAGAGGGAGAAAATGCTTAAAAGAGAGAGGGGGGGAGAATGCTAGGAGTTACAGAGAGGGAAAGAGAGAGGGACTCGTGACATGGAGTTTTGCCCTAAGGCGAAACCCAACAGAGAGAGAGAAGACGCTTAGAGAAGAGAGGGAGAAGAGAGAGAGAGGGAGAGAAAGAGAGGGGGAGAAGGCTAGGAGTCACAGAGAGGGAGAGAGAGCGAGACACGTGGCATGAAGTTCTGCCCCGAGGCGAAACCCAACCTGCGCCGTCCGATTGATCGGCAAGGGAATCGAAGGACGAAAGAGAAACAGAAAGAGGGAGAAGGCTAGGAGTCACAGAAAGGGAGAGAGAGGGGGAGAAAAAGGAGAATGTGACAGATAGAAAAGAAGCTAAAAATATCACACATGACATGAAATTCTACCAAATAATAGATTGCATTAATTTTCTCCCCAATTTTTTTCTTCTTTTTTTTTTTTTGTTGGGAGCTGTGTTTGAAAGGTGCTCTTTTATGTCACACTTGAATTACATCATCTATGTCTCAAGCTAATTAATTATTTTTTTTTACAAAAAAAAAAATGGTGGGATGAGTGAACTTTGGGGTGCAATTTAATTGGTTGGGGTCATGGGTGACATAATGAGAGTGACATTTTAGACTTTTCAAAGAAAGTAATGTAGTATCTGAAGAGTGATTAATGTAATTTTCTCTTCTAACTTTCTTTATTTGTTTGTTCTTCTAATCCAAGTAAATTATTTGAAATGTTCTCCTTTAATTTCGAGAAATGCAGTAAATTATTCACTTTATTTATTTATTTTTTTACATAAATTTAGCTACAAATATAAAAAATTAGGCTTTAAATTTGAGATTTCGAATACTAACCAACAAACTCTTAGTTAGCTGTGCTAGGTATGGTCGGTATATAGCTATAATTTAAAAAGTTATATTTATTGGGCGAATTTGCATAAAAATTTACTAATTTTATATTTTAGCAAAAATAGGTCATTTTTTTGAATTTTGTATATTATGTCTGAATGTCTAATAAATTGACGAAGGTATCTTTATTTTTTGTTTTGTCTCCTTTTTCGCCACCTCTACTTCTTTATCTCGTTCCGCTTTCTCGCTCTCTCCTCTTCCATAGTCCTCGTGTCGATGTGGCGCTGTTTTTAACTATCTCGTCCATATCTTTGTTGACGTCGTCAGTAGTAACCCTGATTTTGATATGGCACATATCGGGCTCATTCTCGTTCTTTTTCTTCTCCTTTTGCTTTCTCTCCATCCTCTTCCTCCTCAATTGTCCCAACGTCGAAGTTGCACTCCTCTTTTCTATTTTACTCACACCTCTGCTGATGCCGACCGCGGTGATGTGAACTCGGATATGATATAGATCAAGAAGATGAGACTGTGAGAAAGGGTGTGGTTGTGGACAACGACGGTGACAAAGGTGATGCATGATTTGAGAATGATTAGAAGGATGATCACATTAGGACGGGCCGCTGTTGCGACAGAGGGTGAGGGAGGAGGGCATGGTAGCATAAAAGAATGCATATGATGGAAGAAAAAGAAAAAAAAAGTAAAAGAATTTTTATTTTTATTTTTATTTTTTTTAGAAAG
The DNA here is from genome assembly GCA_029204045.2 of Tillandsia leiboldiana. NCBI lineage: Eukaryota > Viridiplantae > Streptophyta > Magnoliopsida > Poales > Bromeliaceae > Tillandsia > Tillandsia leiboldiana. The sequence continues at coordinate 305,656 of CM055081.1, read as the reverse complement.
CCATCACGTGCTGTTAAGATTAGATGGAAGGGCAAGAAGTAGAGAAGAAAAAATATATATATTGCACTGTTTCAGATAAAGTTATATTGTATAATACTAAATTACGTTGTTTTAGATTAAATTATATAATTTAAAATTATTTAAGACTAAGGTATAACTTCTACAACTTTAGTTTTAAGCAATGCAAATTAATTATGAGTTCGACGTAAAGAAGAAAAAGAATAAAAAAAGAGAGGATAACGGGGAAAATAAAGAGATCTAAAAAGAAAGATATAAAGAAGAAAAAGAATCTATATCTTTCAAATTGTCAAAAATAATGGCTATCATTAACTGTTTAGAGTCGTACATTCTACATAAATTTTAGACTTAGTTATATAGGAAAATATTATTTGTACACTTCAAAAAATATGGTTAATTTTTTTTTGAAATTATCAAAATATTTTTCTAAACTCTAAATTTCATTAGTAAACTCTAGGCCTTTCTTTGGTAACAAGAACTAAGGGGGATAAGCCCGAAAATTATAGGGGTGGGAATAGCCTATTTCACCTGCCACTTTTTTTTTTTTTTTTTTTTTTTTTTTTTTTTTTTTTTTTTTTTTTTTTTTTAATGATAAGATGTTTAATAAATTTATAAAATTTAAAATTTATTTTTTTATTTTATAAATTTTACAATTTTTAACTTACTTTTTAATAAATCTAAAAATATAATTTTTTCTAAATTTTTTTAAAAATTTATTAATTTTAAAATTTTAAAATTTATGCAATTTTTTTAATAATTTTTTTAAAATTTATACTAATTTTAAAAATAAAATTTTTGTTTCTACTTTTGTAATTTTTTAAGACAATTAAAATTAAAATTTTTAATATTTATAAATTTATAAATTTTAAATTTTATATTTTATAGCTTTTAAAATTTTTAACTTTAATTTTTAATAAATTTATCATATAATTTTAATAAATTATATGATAAATTTTTTTAATAATTTTTTTTATATATAAGTAAAATATAAATTTTAATAAATTTTTTAATAAATATTTTAAATTAAATATTTAAAATCATATCAGTAAAATTTTAATCATAAATTAAAATTTTAGTCCTCTCTATTCTTCTTATTCCTTTTTAACTTACCAAACATAATTTTTTTTATACCCGGTATAACTCTTAAACCCAACCAAATCGAAATTTACACTAGTTCCTGCTAATACCATAACTTAAACCTATCTCCGGTATAACTAAAATTTTTTTATCCCCGAATCAAACGCAGCCTAGGAATTTAGCAATATTTGATTTTTTTTTTTGAAAATATATGAGATATTTTGATCAAGTAGGAATATATTAGATATTTTGGAAATTTTGAAAGGTAAACTATTCCTATACTTTTTATTCATGGTCTCAAATACTTCTTTGCATAAAAAAATTTAAACAATATCAATCACACACTTTAGTTATGTTTGAAATAAGCTTTTTGGGAAGGGGTTTTTTTTGTCAATTGTAAGCATCCTCATATTGAGATATCATATTTTTAAGTCCTTTAGGTAGCGTTTGGATCGGGGATTAGAAAAAATTTGTTATACCGGGGATAGGTACAGATTCTGGTATTAGCAGGAATTGGTGTAAATTTGCGTTTGGTTCGTTTTATGAGTTATACCGGAATTAAAGTAAATTGTGTTTGGTAAATTATATAGGAATAAGGAGAATAGGAAGAATTGGTAAAAATTGTGTTTGGTTGAGTATAGAGGAATAAGAAGAATTGATAAGTGATAAATTTGTGTATTGACTATTTTGCCCTTTATGATATATTATATAAATAAAATATTTTATTATATTAATCAACCGCGGGGCGCGGAGAGGGGTCGCCGCGGGGCGCGGAGAGGGGTCGCAGAGGGGCGCAGAGGGGCGCGGAGAGGGGCGCAGAGGGGTCGCAGCGGGGTCGCAGAGGGGTCGCAGCGGGGCGCGGAGAGGGGCGCAGAGGGGCGCGGAGAGGGGCGCAGAGGGGCCGCAGAGGGGCGTGGAGAGGTGCGCAGAGGGGCGTGGCGCGGAGAAGGAGATCGGAGAACGAGATCGGAGAAGAAGGAGATCGGGGAAGGAGATCGGAGAAGAAGGAGATCGGAGAGTAAAGCAAGGTTGGGGAGAAGAAGGAGATCGGAGAGTAAAGCAAGGATGGGGAGAAGACTACAGCAGCTCGCCTCGAACCCCGCGCCAAAATGGGTGGAATCCGAATTCCACCCATTTCCTGGAATTCGGATTCCACCATCCATACCCACTATCCCGCATTGGGTGGAATCCGGGTTCTCCAAAAATCCATCCCCGTTTGGGTATGGATAGGGGGATAAGGGGGGTATTCCGCCCTTATCCCCCTATCCAAACGCAGCCTTAAGCTCCTTCAAGCATGAGCAATGTTATTCATACAATCATCATATTTTAAAATAAATAGGGTGTAAAATATAAGTAATTTTTCTATTATTTATGAGTATCAAATTTTAAGAGAAACTATGAAAAATCACTTATGTGAAAGTTTTAAACTTTTTTCGCATTAAATGGGTAACAATTTCATCAAAAAGTTAAAAGGAATTCCTAAATTATTAGACTCTATTTGATACAAAACTAACGTGTATAATTAGCATTGTTTAAAAGTTTCATTGTGCCTATTTGAGTCACAAGGTAAAGTGCATGTGAGGTTCTTAAAATTAATTCTAAGTTTTATAATATTTTTTTTAAAAATAAATTTAGTTGAAAATATAAAATAACTAGATTTTAAATTTAGAATCTCAAATTTCAATCATTATTTTTTTTTTATCTTTTAAGATGATCTTCAATAAAAGTACTCAAAAAGAAAACTAGATAAAGGAATATATAAAGGAGAAAATAAAGAGATGCTAAAAGAAAAAAAAAAAAAAAAGAAAAAAAAAGTTGTTATAAGAACTTAAAGAGATGCACATGATGTGAAAAAGGAGAAAAAGGACATGAGGGTGAGCTTTTCCTTTTGAGAGAGGGGCCATGGAAAAAGACAAAAATGGGACCATTTTAATTTAGGAAGGGCAAATAAATATAAAAGTGATTGATGATCCAACCAAAAACTTTGTTGGATTATAGTTACAAATTAACATATACATAGATTTTTTTATATATATAAATATTTATTCTTCTATTTTTTTTTTTCTTTGAACTTTCAAAAATTTATATTTTGCCTGCTCAAAATTTTAAGTTTATGCATTTAGGCCTTCCGGCGGCAGAATTCCGTCAATGTTTATCTAGTTTTTATAATTTATAATTGGATATATCGAAAGTGCAGATGACGAAAAAATATTAAAAATTATTTTTATTTTTAAAATAAATTAAGATAATTTGATTATTTCGTTCTCTACGTTAACACTATAATTTTTTGAAAGTATTTTTAAAATTTAGAGAATCAAACTAGATTTTTAAAAGGCAAGAGAATTTTTATTTTTATTTTTATTTATTTATTTATTTTTTGAGTGTGGTTGCATCATCTTCTTCCCACCCTCCTTACAAAATTTTTATGATACTAATGGAGTGTGTGTGTATTCATGAAACCTATCTTGGCAAAATAAATAAGATGTTGGCTTTAATTATTCCATGCTCTAAAATGATAGGGGGTTCCATCACACTTTTCTTTTTCCAACCACTTCTTCTAATTTACTAATTTTTATTACTATTCAAAATTTTCAAATTTAAACTTGACATCTTCGTCAGTCCAAACACACACACACAACTTTCTGTTTAAATCTAACGTTCTCGTCAGTCCAAACACACATACAGCCCAAGATCACCTGGCGATGTAAAACTTGTCTTGGTAACCCTGTCATCAAACTTGTCTCGGTAGCCCTATCATCGAGACCCAGACTTAGCCGAGTCTAGACCCAGGCTTAGCCGAGACAGGCGATGTAAAACTTATCTCGATAACCCTGTCATCAAACTTGTCTCGGTAGCCCTGTCATCTAGACCCAGGCTTAGCCGAGACTTCTGACTGGTTATTGACTCTAATACCAAATATGACGACCCGACCCACTAACAATAATAATTCGTTGGGACAAACCACAACCTAAAATACTTAAATCCAGTTATTATTACTAGTGTTCATGTCTCTTGTAAATCCAACCACAATTCCCTCCATATCCGATGTGGGATTATAGAGGGCGTCATAGGAATTCTTAAAAAAACTAAGAATATTTGAAGAAATTTTTTAAAATTAACAAAGGTATTTTGATCCTTCAAATATGAATAAAATATTTTTAAAATTTTGAAAGAAAATCTTAAAAATTAATAATTTCAAATTATTTAATAATTTCAAAAAGAGCTATTATAATATAACTTAAGAATATAAAGAGTTAGAGAGACAAATTAATTAGATTATTTCAGTATAAAATATTTTGTAAATATTTTAAAAACCTCTTTTTAAATTGACATTTTCACTCAAATCAAAAAAGTGATTCTACTTTTGCTTCTCAAATAAAAAAAAATTTATTACCTAAAATTAAATAAGAAATATCACTTAGTCAACTCCAATCAACATTTGCAAACTTTCTCAACAACTTAAATTATTTAATTATTATAAATTTTTATTTTTTATATGATAATAATCAAATGATGTAGATTTTTTCTTCTTTTTTTTTGATTTTTTTGGCATGAGTTGAAAATCAAGCAGAGCATTGGAAACCAAACAAAAACAAGGACAATAATTCAGAAACAATAAATGGCCTCATTTACTCACCAACTAATTAAAACCAACACATACACATACACATACATGATACATTACCCACATAAAATAATAATTTTAGAAGAAAAAAAAGAGAGAGAAAAAAAAGCAGTATAAAGAAACAAATTACAAACCATGCAAGTTATAAAACATCACAAAAAAAAAAAAGAAAAAAAAAAAGAAGAATATATTCATGAGCTTTATTAAGGCATATTGTTAATTCCTGCAAAAAATAAAAAATGAAAAAAAAACAATCAATTAATTATTTTGCAAAAGAAATAAATTGAGGAGAGATTAATCACTTACTTGGTGATGACCCAAACTGCATAGATGATCCCAGGTAAGTACATGAAAAAGGTGAGGAGCAAGCAAATCCAAAACTCAACCTTGATTTTTTTTTTAAAAAAAAAAGAAAAAAAAAAGAAGAAGAAACATATAGATGAATTAATTCTCACTTAAAATTCACAAGGAGAAATAATTGAGATGAAAAAAAGAAAAAGAAAAAAAAAAGGTAGATGTAATAACTAATAATGGAGTTAAGCTCTAAATGGTTTATAAAATGAACATTTAAAATTAATTAAAATAACTTACAAAAATAGAGAAAATATACAGTTATTTAATTTAAATTAATTTTAAATTTTTTTAAAATTAATTTAATTATTCTACATCGCTAAAGAGCAAACTCCTCACAATAATTAACTAGCCATTAAAATTATTAACTTTGAATTTGCTTCCAAAAAAATATAGAGTTAGGCTATTATATTTTTGAAAGTATAAATTTTTTTTTTCACTTTAAATTTATTTTTGATGGTAGGTAAGACATATGATTCAGCGATCAGCTCTATTAGATATAATTTATAATATTAAAATTATTTAAAAATTAAATTTTATAATTTTTTAATTTTGTTTGTCTAGTAAACGAGTAGCCTCAACGGTTGAAAAAATTTTATATATAAAAAAATAATAAAATTAAATTTTAAATTAAAAATATCGATTTTGCTCTCGATGGTAAGCAGAAATTTCTATTAAAATTTACGACCGCACCGTTTTCTTTTGATTATTCGATAATTGATATAAGAAAATTATAAAATTTATTTTTTATATATCTTTAATATTCTAAATTAAATCTAACAAAATTAATCATAATTCAAAAATTCTAAAATCAAAATTAAACAACTTGAAAACACAGAGTAAGAACCCCGTGCTTTCGAAAACATAGGAGACGTACGTACTCAAAGATATACACAATACCTTGCATGCGCTATCGCTATATAAATTCACAACAAATTAAAGAATACGCGTATACGTATACGCATGCGTACATGTACACATACGTAAATATAATACCTTGCAACCAAACTTGAAAAAGACTCCTAATGGTGGGAGGATGATGGCCAGCAGGATATCTATGCATGTTGCTGTACTATCATCTGCCATTTTTTCCCCTCAATATTTCTCCCTTTGATTGCTTCAAAACTACAACAAATAAAGAGAGAGAGAGAGAGAGAGAGAGAGAGAGAGAGAGATTTGGTTTAGCGGGTTTGGGTATGGAGTTGATATATAACATGGGAACCTTATGAGTGTGCATTGGTCTTTTATAGAGGGGAAAAAGTTGGCACGTGCGACGCACGTGAGTGACGTTGGATATAAAATTAATGCATTAGATATCTAGTAGGCCGTTTCATTACGGGATAAGACAGAACTAACAATTTCAGAAATAAGTATTAAATACGGAACTAATGTAAAAAAATATTTAGGATGCTTTTAAAAATAAGAGATTTTGACTTTGCTTGGTTGAGGTATAAAAGAGAATTAGTTGTACCAGGGATAAATATAAATTTTGAAACAAGCTGAAACTAATGTAAATTTGTGTTTGGTTGAATTTTAGGTTAATACCAGGTATAAAAAAAATAGTGTTTAAAAATAATTGATGAATAAGAGGAATAGAGAATTAACTTTTGTGTTAAAAGACTAAAATATTTTTTTCTTTTTAGTTTTTTTTTTAAAATTAAAATTTCAAAATGTATTCAAATTTTAATATTTATTAATTTTAATTTTTATAAAAATTTTAAGTGGGAGTAAAAAAAAAATTTAATTTTTAAATTTTAAGTAGGAGTAAAAATTTTAATTTTTAAATTTATATAAATTTTAAAAAAATTATAAAAAAAATTATATAAATTTTAAAATTTTAAAATTAATATTATTTTTTTTAAAAAAAATAAAATAAAATTTTTAAATTTATTAAAATATAAAATTAAAAAAATTAAAATTTATAAAATTAAAAATTTAAAATTTAAATATCTTATAAAATTTAAAAATTGTAATTAAAAAAAAAATCAAAAGAAGCATAAAAGAAAGAAAAAAAAGAAAAAAAAAAAAGAGCAAAGGGCCTTCCCAAGGTACTCTGTCTTGGAAAGGGGCCTTATTCTGCGTTGTTCGGGGGGAGGGGGAAACCAAAATTCCCTCCTAATACCGGGTTGTCCGGTATTTTTATCGAGACAACCCGGTAAGGAGGGGAATAGATATCCCCACCTATTCCCCCCTCATTCCCGTTTTGTTTGGATACAAAGGGGGAATATCCCCTTTTGTACCTGTTTGGGTACAAAGAGGGAATATCCCCTTTTGTACCCAAACCAAACACCACTTTTGTGTTTGGTATGAGAATGAGGAATAAGAGGAATAAAAAGTTTTAATTGAGGTAAATTACTTTTTTGCCCTTAAATTTTATTATATAATAATGAGGTGAGAGATGGTGCCTCGGTAGACGTGAGAGGGTATTTAAGAAAAAAGTAAGAGGGTGGTTGGAAAGAGTGAGAACAATAATTCTCACTTATTCTAGTTATACCGGAACAAACTATACCGATTGATTCCTGGTACGTTTGAAAGAATAAGAGAGATATCTCTCCTATTTCCGGTTCTATACCGAATCCAAATGAACCCCTAGGGATTAAGGGATGCAAAACAAAACGGATCTGGAATGGAGAGTACCTTCCAATTTTATTTTCAACCTTAAATATTTTTTTAAATATTTTTCGGTGGTTTAATTTTAATTTTATTTTCATTTGAGTGAGATAGAAATAGAAGCGAATTTTTGATAGATTGAAACGGATTAAAGAAAAAAAAGATCTCATTTTCGTTCTCACTTACTGTCAGATTCGGATCGACGTGGAAGCAGATTTCTAATAAATTTTTGACAAATAAGAAAAAATGGTCTCCTACTTTTCGCTCCATTTACTTGACGGATCGGAATGAGTTGAACACGAATTATATTTTTGACGAATCAGAACAGATAAAAAGAAAAAAATGGCTTTCCATCTCTTGCTCTATTTACTTGACTGATTGAGATGAATTTGGGACGGATTATATTTGTTTGTATTTTTTATTTTCACTTACTGCTCGATTCGAAACGGATCGAGTGGGAACTCCACCAACCCGAATCCATTTGTACTCCTATTAGGAACGTCGATCGACCGATACAGATACCTAACATTTTATCCGACCCAAACTTGATTAAGATGATTTTAATCAAAACCCGATAGAGATAATTTTTTTTAGGCCTAATTATAGTATAATGTATTTTTCAGATTTTTTTTCACTTCCTATGTTGTACCATTTTTTTTTTTTAAAGGCATCAATCAACTATATATAAATTTTTTTCAATCTCTATACTGT
>CM055081.1:269764-294764 GCA_029204045.2 Tillandsia leiboldiana | reverse complement strand
GATAGACGAGAATTCAAGCTTTTGTTGGGGCAGTCCTCTTGATGGCCGCCAAACCAATCCTCACCGTCCGTTAGATGCCACGTGTTAGTCTTTGGTTGTGTCCGTTAGATGCCACGTGTTAGTCTTTGGTTGTGGTAGAGGTGTTTCTTAATAGTTAAATTACATTATAATATAGTTACCTGTGCCATAGGACGAATAAAATTTTTTTGATAAAAATTTATAATTTAAATAAATAAATAAAAATATAATTATAAAAAAAATATATTAAAAAATATAATCATATTTAATTAGATTTAATAATATAAAAAATATTATAATTCAACTAAAAACAATGAAAGAAACTAAACCAGAAAGAAATAATTATAGGAGAAAAAAAATTATTACATAAATATTTTTTAAAAATATTTGTAATATTATGAGAAAAATATAATAAATAATAAAAGATACACTGAAGTGGCTCAAATTCACATACCAATAATTGAAGTGAAATCAAATTGTGAGTATCGTAGGTGGACGTATCGGACCGAAATAAGATTTAAGATTGACATATTGATAGATTAATTTAGTTTTTCTAATTTTTCTAATTTGTAAAACTGAAAAGTTTTCAAAATTTAACATCTTGCATCGATTTGTGTAATTTTTTTTTTTTTTTTAGTTTCTAGACGAATCATTGAGAAAATTTTATTGCATATATACATAGTGTTTAAGGTTTAAACAAAAAAAAATAACAGTTCAAAAAAGATAAAGAGACGAAAAAATATAACAATCCAAAAAAGAAAAAGATGTGGCGGTTCGGTTCAAATAAAGAAAGGAAGACAAAGAGACAGTGATTCTGTTCAAGCAAAAAAAAGAAGACGAAAAGGCGGTAGTTTGGTTCAAGCAAAAAAAAAATGAAAACATATAAAGCAGTTGGGTTGATTCAGCCCAATGTAGTAGGTGTGTTCCGTCGGTTCAAATATAAAAATATAGAAATACGGTCTGTAACCCGATTCGATTTAAGTAAAGAAAAAGAGAAATATGTGGAGGACTTGAGCCATTTTGACGTGTAATCTAATTCGGTTCATATAAAGAAAGAAAAAATATGTGCATGATTTGAGCCGGTTTAGTGTGTAACCCTATTCGGTTTACGATTCGATTCAAGCAAAAAAAAAAAAAAAGAGAAAAAAGAGAAACATGCGACGGACTTGAGATGGTTCAACGAAGAAAGAGAGAAACATGTGGAGGATTGTGATGCCCTATTTTTCATGAGGTTATCTATTCTATACCTGTTGGCTATTTATTTATAGATTAAAAATAGGTCCAACTCCTGCCCGTGACAATAGGTCAAGGAGACTAATAAGTTGAGTTGGGTGAGCCCAATAAGTTAAGTGGGGCTGCGGTCCACAATAGACCTAACGGCAAGAGCCCCAACAATAGACCCAACATCCAGATGGGTTGAGTCCGGTCGAGACCCGTGGGCGCTGTGTCTGTACGCTTTAAGTGAATTGGTTGCGTATTTTTAATAGCTCGAGCTTTTAGGATTAATGGTTAGCGCCAACGATCCGACACCTACTCTAAATTTTAGAATGTCACATTCCTCCCCGTTAAGAGTTTAACTCATTAAATAGTAAAAATAGGAATTCAACTTACAGCGAAATGATTTCGAATACTATGCATGCTGCTCTCTCTATGTATTATTAAGGTTAATTGCATACGGCTCCATATAAATATATCGAATAGCAGATATATTTCTATAAAATTTAATTTTTTATATTTATTTTTTTAAAAGTCCAATATTATTCATATATATCCCTACTGTATATCTCTGTTAAAAAAATCTAATTAATCATAAGTTAAATATTTAATCTTGATTAGTTAGTGAAGTAATTTTATCTTTTTAGCCTTCCAGATATTTCTGTATTATTTTTTAGAAGAATATTTTTGGAAAGGCAAAATTGTCATTTCATATATAATCAGTTAAAAAATAAACGGTGAACTAACTATAATAAACGGAAGGGATATATATGAATAACGTTGAATTTTTGAAAGAATAAATATAAAAAGTTAAACTTTGTAGGGATATATCTGCTATTCGATATGTTTACAGGGAGCCGTAAACAGTTAACCTTATTATTAAATATTAAATTGTCATACAATGAAGGTTTTAGCATATATTTTTTTTTTGTGATAATTACATATGTGTCCCCGCAAACAATAAAATTATATATTTATCCGTAGAAAATTTTATTAATTTCAATCAAGTTGTAATTAACAACTAAAGCTCCAAAATGTGCAAATTTTTCTTGTGAAAATTAGTGTTTGAAAAAAAATCTTAATTTTTTTTTTTTTTTTATAATTTAAAGTTCACATAGGACAAAACGAAAAGGTAGAATAAAAATATTAATCCTATATTATAATTAATACTCAACAATTTTTCTTATATGTAAACTTGAGATATTTTAATAGATTCAAGATTGGGACTTTAAAATTGATAAGTTAAACTAAAATAATTAATTAATATTTCTTAATTTTGTAAATTAAAAAGTAAAATCCTTTTGAATAGTAATTGGAATTTAATTATTTTAGGGATCATTAATTTTGACTTTGTGCTTCATTAATTAATTAACCATGAGTTATGAACTAGAATAAATTAGCAATAATAATAATAATAAAAAGGAGTACTCATTTATTCATCAACTAATTAAATAAACCATACATGGAAATTAAAACCAATTAAGTACATGAATAATTACCCACACAGAACAAAATAAATTAATCTCTCCACACATTAATTAATACCAACCTTTGAAATATAAATAAATAAAAGCCATACAAAACCAATTAAATTACAAATCATGATGGAAACAACATGCACCTACATATTTTCACCATCATGCACCATTTATAATTATTTCCTGCAAAATTAAATAAACAGCTTAATTAAATAATTGATTATTATCTATTTATTTTCTACTATAAGGCAAAATTTTTAAAAAATGTAATTAAATATACATCACATCAAGGGAATTGAATTATAATAAAAGTAATTAAGGAGTAAATTAATTACTTGGTGATGACCCAAATGGCATAGATCATTCCAGGTAAGAACATGAGGAAGGTCAGCAGCAAGCAGATCCAGAACTCAATCTATTAATATTTTTTTTTTGCAAAAAAAAAAAAAAAAGGAAGAAGAAAAAAAAAAGAAGTTAATAATCATGTGTCAATAAATTTATATGAGTTTTGTAAAAGCAAAGATTAAAGTAATTAATTTGTGGGTCTTATATTTTTACATGCACTACAACTTCTCTATTTAGTGAAATAATTAAGACACTTATTTAGCCTCATCAATTAATCCATGCAAAAATGGAGAGGTTAATACTAATAATAATTTTAAAAAAATGCCATTTTACAAGAGAAGTAGAGTTTCCTTAATATATATATATGTGAAAGTTTTAGGAGGAAGTTTTGATTTGCGTAGAAAAGATTGAGCTAATCAATTAAAAATGGCCCAGAAATGATCGATCTTAATATTTTCTCTCATGTACACCATGTACATAGTAAAAATCAGATGAATTATGCATATATTCCACACACTATATATATATATATATGAAAGATAGGGGATGAATAGCTTAATTTGGAGTGTTCAAATGAAAACTAAGTACAGATGATCATAAATTTGACACTTAAGATAGAATACGAACTACAAATACATATAAAAATACGAATAAATATTACTTTATATGTACACACACACACACACACACACACACACACAAATTAATATATATGAAGTATATATATATATATATACATACCTTGCATTCATATTTTAGGAAAACTCCAAGGGGAGGGAGGAAGATCGCAAGTATGATCTCTATGCAGGTGAGTGTGCCCTCATCACTAGCCATTTAATTTGATCTTAATTATATATTTATTCTTTTGAAACCACAATTAATTGCTATACATATGATTTACTAGAGAATATTTTGATTAAACACAGGAGAGAGAGAGAGAAGGAGAGGTAGGGGAGTACGTATTTATAGAAGAGGGATTAATGGGTAGCTAAGACATATATATATATATATATATATATATATATATATATATATATATATATATGGATGGAGCTATACTACTTGTAACACTCTGTTTGGGGTGTAGGTACATCATACACCTACTTCATTTTAGGATGAATATTTATTTATTCGTCATTTCAAATTGATGAATAAAATTCATCACATTTTAGAATAGATGTGATGTAAGATATACATTTTAAATGAGATGTATAAAAAATATTAACTTATATGGATGTCACGTTGTTTTTGGTGCATTCTTATGTTTCATTCACTATTCTTAATTATCTAATATTTTTACATCTGTATTTAAAAAGATCAATCTAATAAAAAATAAATCATAAATATTTAGATTTAAGAGTTCGGCTACTATACTCTTATAAATATAGACTCTTTCGTATTCATAAGTTTTCGACCTTTAGATGAAGGAATGTGCGGTTAGGATTATAGTTGTCTCCTAGGGTTTATACTATTTCACCAACAATCCACTAAACCCTAGGGTACTGTTTGGATTTGAAATTATTTGAGGGATAAGGAGGATATCTCTTTATCCCCCAAACACATCAGGAACTACGGAAATATCTTATTTCAGTACTTCTGGTATAAATAAGAACTACTGTTCCCACAGTAAAATCCCACTATATTTTTCTTTCCAAAATTATCTCTAGCAAATAAATAAAAATTTAAATTGTATATATTAGTAGGAAAATAATATGAAATTTATAGCAAATAAATAGTATATACTTTTTTTCTGATAATTTTTTTTTTCAAAAAATATGATGAATAATATTTTTTTTTTTTTTTTTTTTTTGTAAAATAGAGCAAATGAAATGTTAAATTAAATATTATTTTCATAAAATATAATTTGATTTTGATTTTGATTTTGATTTTATCTCATTAATTTTTTTGTAAGACTTTAATTTATTAATTAAAAAAAAAATTAGAATTTAACAAGTTTTATCACATAATAAAACTTAAGAGCAAAAAAGTCATTTAACCAAACTAAAACTCTTTATTCATCTTATTCCTCATTATTATACCAAACACAAAATCTCTTATTCCTGAAATCATTACAAACGTTTTTTTACACTAGTTCCGTAGTTTATACTTATCTATGGAATAACTAATTTTGTCTTATTTCGTTACTAAACGGATCCTAGAAGACCCACTATCATCCTAACCGCACATTCTTTTATATAAAGACGAAAAAATTATGAATACAAAAGGATCTATACTCATAAAAGTATAGTAACCCACGCTAGATTTATTATCAAAAAATTATTTTTTATTATTATTTTTTTTTTTGTATGTGTGTATGCTTGGCTGTGTGGGTCCCACGTGACAGCTAGAGTTGAGCTGCCGGCCGTTCCAATTTCCACCCACTGCGATCTCGGAATCCGCCATTCACAGAAAAAAAAAAAAAATTTAAATTTTTTTTTTTTATAATTTTTAATTTTTCTAATATTTAAATTTATTTTTTATTTTGTTCTACTGCCTTGATTTGTTTCACCTTTTGTTTTAAATCTTGTTGCTTTAATCTTAGCTCCCTGTTTTAATTTCCTTAATGTTTAAATTATGCCTTAATTAATTTTGATCATGAGGATATATCCTGCTTACCCACGTTGAATCTCCACCGTCAAAAAGCTTCAGTTTTCGATTGTAAATATTTATTTTCGTTGTTTGGTATTTTATCATAATATAATTTATTTTGAGTCAAAACTTAAACTTCTTAGAGTAGTATAATTAATCTCAACGCATTCCAAATCGAAGTCAATTACAAAAAAATTAATAAAAAAGCAATAATTTATATTTTAATTTAAATTTAAAACAATTGGGCTGGGAATCCGGTATGATTCATTTGAGCCAAATGTATGCGTACATTTTTTTTTTTTTTTAATTTAATTAGTCAATGCTTTGACCTGATTAATTAAAATTAAATAACCCTTAGATCCACTTAGGGTGCAGGCTTGTTTTATATATATATATATATATATATATATATATATATATATATATATATATATATATAGCTAGGCTATTATGCTATTCCGATAAGCATTAATTTTGCACTAATTTAAATATTAATTTAAAAAATTTTAAAATTATAATTTAGATATTAATTTAAAAAGTTAAAATTTGATTATATCACTATATATATATATATATATATATATATATATATATATATATATATATATATATATATATATATATATATATATATATATATATATATATATATATATATATATATATATAGAGAGAGAGAGAGAGAGAGATAGAGAGAGAGAGAGAGAGAGAGAGAGAGAGACGCTCTAATCGAGTGTACGTAAAAATACAATATTAATAATTATTTTAAATTAATATAAATTTGTGTATCATATTTATCTAAAAAATTGTAAAAAAAAGTTAAAATTTTTCAAAATATAAATTTATTTGTTATATATATATATATATATATATATATATATATATATATATATATATATATATTCAATTTTTTTATATATTTTTCAAATTCTGATGAATTCAAAATTTAAATATATGTTTTAAACTAAATGTATCAAATTTTAATTCATATTTATTTCAAAATTTAAATTTAATTTTGATCCACTTTAATTAAAATTTTCAATTATTAATTTAAATTTAATATTCAAAATTAAATTAAATTTATGATTTAAATCCAAATTCAATTTCATATATAAAAATGTATAAATTAAAATTAAAATTGCATAATTAAATTTTAAATCTAAATTTAAGTGAAAATAACAATTTAAAATAAAATAAGATTATAATTTAAATATATATTTAAAATTAAATTAAATTTTGATTGTTTGTTGAACTTGATGACTGAGAAATATGTTCTGGGTAATTTCATTAATGGAAGCCTTGAAATAGAATAGTTCATGATTTTAATGAGCAAACAAAACTCAACTTCGTTAAAAGAAATCTGTTGAAAGTTTTGAAGTGCCAATATATTATGTTAGATATGACTCAAAATCAGAATCGCTTCGATATTATGATTCAGGTTCGCCGACGGCTTCGTGGTGCGATGAGAAATTTTGTGGATGTCAGTGGTGGAAGCGAAGGGCTCGGGCGGAGGGGTACGGGGGGCGGAGCCCCCCGCGGTACGGATCCGATCCGCTAAGGAAAAACCCTAATTTTTCTTTTGTTTGCCCTAGAGAGATTGTGCGATTGTACAACGAAGAACTCTTGTATTCCCTCTTTTCTATATAGTGAAATCTCTCCTTTTTCACCCGTAGTTTTTTCCCTTCAAAGGGTTTCCACCTAAATCTGTGTGTTAATTCTCTGTCGTGCAATTTTGGATTTACTTCTTTGTCGTGATCGCCAATTGATTTTGTTTAGTTTGTGCGCTCGTTGCTAACATATTATGTACCGAACTTTGGCTAACAAGAGTTGATGAGGGTGGTATCATAACATTCCGACCGTTAGTGATCCGAGTGATTGGGAAATTGTGATTTTGGCATGTTACTACACATTTTATCTTTAAAATTGCTCATAACATTTGATTTATGCATTTTACTTGTTAATCATAGTTATAGCATGTGAAAAATCTGGCTTATATAAGGTGTAAGGATAAATCCTTTCTTACATATCAAGATAGTGAGTTCTTATCGGGAAAGGCTACAGCCACAGACACTCATGGATTTACAACGGAAATGCAATGCGAGGACGTTTGCAGCACCTCCTCGTTTTACTTAGACACAACATCACTCTTTAAACAAATTCAGATATCACTGTTAGGTACCTCAGGAGCTAGCCAAACTTCAAGTGCTCAACCAGCCACTACCTATGCCACAGTCACCACGGAACGACGATGTGAATGACACCACAACATGCTCCCCAGCAACTACTCCTATTAAGAGAGAAAATCCATATGTTAATAGAGCCTCTGGTCATACCTCTTCTGGCAAAAGGTGTCCCTTCTCATCTCCTTCACGCAAGACAACACCAATATCTAACTATATACAGGGGACAACACCAATATCTAACCATATATAGGGGACACATTGATGGTACTCCTGATAGTATTCATAAGCTTGTAGAACTCGGTAAGAAGCATTTGAAATTAAAAATCGAATATATTTATATATAAAGTAAAATATATTTATAGTTCATAGAGAATAAAAATTAAAAACCGAATAAGTTTGATTTTTTTTTTTGACTTTGCCTACTTTTTCAAAACTTAAAAAATTATAAAGTACAAAATTAGATAAAACTATTTTTTCTTAATTTTTTTATAAAATTTGTAAAATTCATCCATATTGATTCGACGAGAGACCGTATGATGACTAGCTAAATTAACTAGAATAATACTGCAATTGCTCTAATAATTTTTTTAAATTTTGATTATTTTAAAAATATTTACTAAAAATTTGAAAGAAAAATAAAAAATAGGGTATAGTTTTACTATAGCATGGGCTAATTTTTTTAAACTAAGTCACTATTTGGATTGGCTTTAAACAGGCCTAAAAACTATGGTATAGTTAAACTATACAGTAAAATAAAGAGCTTTTGATCGCTCTACTCCGACTAGAAAAAAAAAACTCCAATCGTCGCGGGATGCGCGCCCTCTTTCTCTCTCACAATACATTTTTTCTATTTTCATCACACGAACTAAAAAAAAAAAAATCTTCTCTTTCCCCAATCAAATCATGATGGTGAACCCTCCGACTAAGACGATGGCGATGAACCCTCTGACCAAGACGACGGCGGTGGCGATGGCGATGGCGGTGGCAGCGGCAGGATGAGGTAATTTCTCCTTTTCAATTCCTCTTACTTCTTCTCTCTTATGCTCTCCCCTTCCCTCACAACCATTTTCAAAATCTGGCACGCCCTCTTTTTCTTCCACGCTGGTGCGGCTCGGGGAGGTCGACATGGTGTAAGGGGCCCGGGCCCAGCCTCAACCAACTGCTGCTGCTGTCCAAACCATCTCAAACCTTCCCCTACCCTTATCTGTTATTGTACCTTGTATTGAAAGAAAAAATACTAGATTTTTTTTTAAAAGAATTGTACTATTTCTCTAATACATTGCATCTATCCTCCCCCCATAATTTAGAGTTTCTACAACGACTAATTTTTAAATATCGAATCTGTTAATAGATACATTTTGAATTTAGAGATCCCAAGCGATTAGTTTTTAAGTCTGAAGCATTCTAAGTGCTGATTCTTTGAATTCGCAATTCTATAATGATTAGTTTTTAAATTTGACATAAATTCTGTAAAATTCAGTAGTTTGCATCCAAACACTCATAAAATAAAGTAAAATCTTGTATAGGATTCTGTGGAATTAAAATAAATCTAGAAGTAAAATGGATGGAGAATTAGGTGTATTAGATTTAGACAATATGAATTTAGCGCTACTGGCGAAATGGTGGCAGAAGTTTCTGTCGAACACAACCCACCTATGGGACCCCCTTATTGAAGGATTATAGTACTCTCGAAGAAGACCTACTGGAGAAGGGACCTTCTTTAGGCCCTATTCGCAATGGTGGCGGAACGTTTTAGCGACTAGAGCTATATTTAAGAGTGGGATCACTTACTCGATCAGTGACAGTCTTAGAGTGAGTTTCTGATCGGATATCTGGACTGGAAAGTTCTCCCTACAGATAGGCTTCCCTAGTATACACAATAAAGTCCGAAGCAAACTGTGTAGAATAAGGGATTGTTTCAGCCGTAACGGATGGAAATGGTGCAAAATTCTAGCTGGATTCGTCTCGAGGTCACAACCCGAGAGAGATTTCATCGACCTCGAGGTTCAAGCAGGCTTTAGCGGGCATTTCGCTCTCCAATAACAAGGATGGAGTCAAGTGGAGATGGATTCAATCGGAAGGATTCTCGGTTAACTCGTTGTACACCTCTTTGCAAGATGATGGGGTACGAGATAGAAGGTTTACGCGATTTTGGAAGATAAAAGCCTCACTTAAAGTTAAAATGTTTATCTGGTTGGTGCTAAAAAGAAGGGTGCTTACTATTGACAATCTTTTAAAAAGAGGATGGAGGGCGAGGAGGGGTGTATCATGTGTAGGAATGAATGTGAGACGATCGACCATTTGTTATAGGTTGTGTTGCTTCTAGATCCCTGCTAGCAGGGCAATTACCGGATAAACTATTCTTAGCTAGCTGCCGAACAGTACTTGACCTTTAGAATCAGAGTAGGCTTAAAGGAGGATTAGTAGGAAGGAAAGAGTTAACGTGCATTGCGATAACTTTGTCGGCCTATGGCTGAAACATAATAAAAGAATCTTTGAGAATAAGAAGCGTCCCTTGAAACTACTGATGGTAGAGACACGTTCACTCAGATATATGTGGAATCTCTTCTATGTCTAGCCTTTTTTTCTTTTCTCTTTTTCAAGAGGCCGTGTTGTCTCGTTTTGTAGCTTAGTTCATCTTTTGAATGAATAAAGTGACTACATTCTACCTTTTTCTCTTAAAAAAATAAAATTGTGGAGTTTTTTTATTTCAGATATGCCAAAACTACAGAAAAAAAAACTATATAGAATGTTTACTCTATATATCCAAACAGATCTAATGAATTAATTAATCTACATGTACCAAATTTCTACCTTTATAATAATATATATGTAAAGAAGAAATAATTGTGAAGGATTATATATGTAAATGCACCACATTTCTAAAAATACTATTCATACACTCAGAAATAGATGTACGATATACACGTACTCCATCTATTCAGTGGTGAAAATTTAATCATCAATCATTTCGAAAGGAACGATAACATTCAGTTCACCAATAAATGAATGAGCTGTATAATATACACTCTATTTAAAATATGCATTTAATATTAATTTTTCCACTCCCAAAAGAAGCATTTTCCTTTTCCAAAAGAAAAAAGGAAAATAATATTCCCTCTTATCACAAATCACACACAAATACTCTCTCTCTCTCTCTCTCTCTCTCTCAAAAAATCCAACGACATTACTCACCACTCACCAGCCAATGAATCCCCAAAAAACCCCTCAACCAAGTAGATTCATTTGTCTGCAAACCCCTTACACTTTTAACTATTTCACCACCCTGCTAACCACCCTAATCCGAAATCCGAATCCAAACGAAAATGGAAACTCGAATCCGAATTTAAATTCGAACCCGAACAGAAGCCACAGGGTTCAAATCCACGCCCAACTCATCGTCTCCAACCTCGTCTCCCACCCCGTCCTCCTCACCCAACTCCTCCACCTCTACGCCGCGCGCGGCCATGGCGCCCCCGCCATGCGCATCCTCCTTGGCTCCCCTCAGAGCGTCCCCAACGTTGTCTCCTTCACCTGCCTCATCTCCCACCATCCCGACCCCGCCCAAGCCCTCGCCCTCTTCGCCGAGCTCCGCGCCCGCGGCCTCCGCCCCAACCCCCACGCCCTCTCCGCCGCGCTCCGCGCCTGCGCCCGCCGCGGCGGCGGCGGCGCCGAGCTCGCGCTCGCGCGCCAACTCCACGCGCTCGCGCGCAAGCTCGGCGCCGCCGCCGCGCCCGACGTGTTCGTGGCGAGCGCGCTGGTCGATGCCTACGCCAAACACGGTGACGCGGGAGCCGCGCGGAAGGTGTTCGACGAAATGCCTCGGAGGAGCCTCGTCTCCTGGAACGCGCTCATCGTGGGCTACGTGCGGAACAGCCTCTACGCCGACGCTATAAGGACCTTCATGGAGTTGGTCCGTGAGGGCTCCTTCGCCCCTGACGAGGTGAGCGTCTCGAGCGCGCTCGCCGCGTGCGCCGGCGCAGGCGCCTGTGCGCTCGGCCTCGGTCGCCGCGTCCACGCGCGCGCGGCCAAGCTCGGGCTCGCGCCCTCCTCGGCCTACGTCGCGAACGCGCTCCTCGACATGTACGGCAAATGCGGGCGCTTCGACGACGCCGCGCAGGTGTTCGATGAAATGCGCGAGAGAGATGTGGTTGCGTGGAACATATTCATCATGGGCTGGGCACGGAAGGATCGGTTCGAAGAAGCCGTGGGCTGCTTCCAATCCATACTGCGCGAGCGCGTCCTCCCCGACGAGGCCTCGTTCTCGGCCGTGCTCCACGCCGCAGCGGGGCTCGCAGTGTGGGCGCAGGGCGCGATGCTTCACGCCGTGATCGTAAAATCCGGCTTTAGCAAAAACTACTGCGTCGGGAGCTCACTAATTACTACATACGCAAAATGCGGCAGGTTAGACGATGCGTACCGAGTGTTTGAGGAGACCAAGGATCAGCTCAATGTGGTGTCATGGACGGCGATGATCTCTGCGTTTCAACAACACGGGCAGGGCGGCCGTGTTCTACAACTGTTCGATGAAATGTTAGAGAAGGGAATCGAACCGGATTATATTACCTTTGTATGTGTTCTTTCCGCATGCAGCCACAACGGCCTTGTAGAGCAGGGTCTTATGTTCTTTGATTCCATGTCTCGGATTTATAACATGAAACCAGGTAATGAGCACTACGCCTGTGTGGTCGATATGCTTGGCCGAGCAGGCCGTTTGGATGAGGCCGAGCGGTTCGTAGAGACAATGCCGATTGAGCCGGACGTCTCGGTGTGGGGAGCTTTACTTGGTGCTTGTAGAAATCGCGGGGACTTAGAACTAGGTAGAGAGGTTGCGAACAAGTTGTTCGAGATGGAGCCTCATAATCCCGGGAACTATGTGTTGCTCTCTAACATGTACGCGTCGAAAGGAATGTTGGAGGAGGCGAAGGAGGTGAGGAGATTGATGGGCTCTAATGGTGTGAAAAAGGAGACCGGGTGCAGTTGGATCGACGTTAAAGACACTACTTATGTGTTCACCGTGCACGACCGATCGCATCAGGGGAGCGAAGAGATTTACGATACGTTGAACAAGATCGAGAAGCTGGTGAAAGAGAAGGGACACGTAGCGGATACGCGGTATGCGGTGAATGATGTGGGGGAGTACAAGGAGAAGAACTTGTGGTACCACAGCGAGAGGCTCGCGCTTGCTTTTGGAGTGATAAGCTTGCCCAAAAACGCGCCGATCTGTATCAAGAAGAACCTGAGGACCTGCGTAGACTGCCATGCGGTGATGAAGATCGTCTCGGGGGTCCTTGATCGGGAGATTGTTCTTAGAGATACGAATCGGTTTCACCGTTTCGCAAGTGGGTCATGTTCGTGTGGAGATTACTGGTAAAAACCGCTGTCATATTGAAGTGAAGGCCAGTTTTTCACCGATCGACAAGTTTGGCCGGGCTTTCGCAAGGCAAATGACACAAGCGATCGCCACTTCTACATTTTTTTATTAGGATCTTCTCTTTCTGACAAAGCTAAGAGTAGAAGGTTCAAATTGTTTGCTCTCCTGCTGACATGAAGAGTCTATTTCGATGTGCGCGATAGTCTCGAAACTAGCTTTTGAGGTTTTGAATATAGCAAGTTGATTGGCGCACGCACGTATTTTGGAGATATGGAGAAGTAGAACCTCTGCAGCAGCATCGCGATCACGGTCTTCACCTCCAGCACAGCGAATTTCTGACCCTTGCACAACCTCAGCCTGATCGAGAACGGTAGGAGCGCGGTTGGATGCTTCGCGGCCTTCGTGATGCCGTTCTCAAACCTCAGCGGATCGAACTCGTTGGCGTCCGGGCCCCAGAAGTTGCGAACATACCAATTTCAACTTGCTAAGCATACTTGCATTAGAAACTTCATCTCCACACTCTCTCATCACCTCCTTCCTGAGCTTCTCCTGCCATTCTTGGTTTGTGCACAGCAGAAACACAGTCCATTTCAGAAAGATGCGACGCCGTCTCGTGCCCCGAGTGGAAGAACATCTTGCACTCGCCAATGATCTCGTCCATGTTCATACGACAATTCTCTTTTCTCTCGACAGCATTGCCCAATGCACAAGCCTCTAGCATCAACCCGAACAGATCATTTCTGCGCCCGGCCGCCTCCGATTCGAATTGAGCTTGAATTATCTGCATGAGCAGGTTCCTCACTTTCCTTTCTAATTTCCACTTTTGCAAATTCATGCTAGTATGAAGATAGCTACAAGAACAAAAATCTCGTCATTCGACAAATACCAATACGTCGAAATCAGATAGCATATTATTATTGGTAACTTATGAACTTTCAAGTTATTTTATCCCACATGTTACATCTAGTTTACGGAATTTAAAGGCTTTCGAAAAGAAAAGAGGGGAGAGATATATTACTTGAATCCTGGCATTTGGAGTTTAAGCATATTAAGCCACAGCAAGAATCTGTGCTTCCCACTCATCCATCATGGATTGAATCGTCTTCGTCATCATCTATCATGCAAAAAACATTAAGTGTTAGTCGATAATATTCACCATGTCCTTACTCTGCATATAGAGCTTGCTTGAGTTTTTGTAGTAAGAAAGAAAGAAAGAAAAATGAGTGCAATCTGAGATCATCACCCGAACTTTTAGAGACGACAAAAAAACCATCTGAACTCTGTTTTAACTTATATAATAATACCTATTTTGTTTGGTTGCTGAGATCTTAAAAAGTGTTAAAGTTCAGATGGCATCAGGTATAATAAAGTTGTACAATCCTCAAATATGTTGAAGTAAAGGTGTTTAGAACAATCCTCAAATATACTTTTGCCATGGCATCAGGTATAATCCGCATTTTTCTAACAACTACAACTTCGTTGCAATTGAGATTGATCACTAGCTGATCTTTACGAGGATATCATACCATTTGGTAATCTCGAATTGTGATGAAGTTCGGATGCGCCCTCCGATGGTGAATGCAGGGTTGACCACCCTCCGATGGCGAGCCCAATCTTGTCCATTTGTGATGGCCAAGCTCTTCCCTACGAGAGCTTGGCAAATGTGGACTCGGATCGTTCTTGGGGTAGTAACCAAATTTGTCGGAGAGCACTTGCTTGACCATGTCAGGGTTGGTGATGCCTAATCTCGGTCTCGGTCCAAACCAAAACAAGAAGGTTCCACCTACAACACTCAGAGAAACAAAATTTCTTTAATGCAAACGAGCATCTATCCATTTTCTTGTTTACATCAATATACTACAGAAAGGAGAACAAAGTGAGTTTAGCGTACCATATTCCGATATCCATTTGGCGAAGTAGGGCCAAATACTTGTAGTGAAATCGTGTGAGTTGATGTCCAGCGCAACTCAATTGACCCTGTCCATAACTTGTACTCAGACCCCTTAATCTCTTGCTCCCTAAACTTTTTAGAAACTACGTATGGCCTCCACATCACGCACGCCAACACACTCCAAATCTTCGAGATATCTATATCACCAAAAGAGTCCCCAATATCAACCCAACAACATAAGCATCCATTTTTACTCACTAATGGTAATGAAGCAATTAGTGACATAAAAACTTACATGAGTTTTCGAACAAACCTAGCAAATTATGAGGATTCACAAAGGCAACATTTTATCGGATCGTTGGCGCTAACCATTAATTCCAAAAGCTCGAGCTATTAGAAATACGCAACCAATTCACTTAAAGCGTACAGACACAGTGCCCACCTGGACATTGGGTCTATTGTTGGGCCTCTTGCCGTTAGGTCTATTGTGGACCGCAGCCCCACTCAACTTATTGGGCTCACCCAACTCAACTTATTAGTCTCATGGGCCTATTGTCACGGGCAGAAAGTTGGACCTATTTTTAACCCATAAATAAATAGCCAATAACTATCATCATTCTTTTATGCCCAGAATTATGAACATACATGTATGACAGAGAAGTGGCACCACATTTTTATTATGAACATACATGTATGACAGAGAAGTGGCACCACATTTTTTTCCGTCCTTTCGATAGAGCACCACATATCTCATCTACAATCTACAATGAAGTGGAAGGTCATAGCAATATTTATTGGCCTTCTCATTCAAAGCAAAAGGGCAACAAAAGCATACCAGAGTAGAAAGAGATTGCTCATCTTTTAATTAGTCGAAAACTCACTGTTACCCACAATTATGATTGGGAATGATGTATCTTTTCCTTGTTATTCTAGAAGCTGTGCAACCATAAGCAACCAATCATCTTGACTAATAACTTTAAAATGGAAAAGAAGATCATAGATATATGAGGTAGAGTTTGGATTCTAGACTATATATATATATATATTTTTCTTACCCCAGTGCTTCAGTGAGACTGTTTCTCGGTTCCTGAAAATCGGAAGCATAGTTGCATGGCGCCCTGCTCTCCAGAAAACTTATTATCACACACATGATAGGTCTTAAAATCTTGAAATAGACCTTAAAATTTGAGCATCAACCAGTGTAAGTGTCTCCTCTTGGTGTTATTTTAGCTTTTCACCTTAGATTCAGCTATGCCACTTTTTGTATCCCCTCAAGAAACACCGTGAGCAACGATCAACGATCGAATCCGTTCAATCCAAGATGACCAACAATTCAGCTGATATAACTTCATCTATGTATGTAGTCATTGCTTCCTCGGTTTCTTTTGCTCTCTCTGATTAACTCATGGAAGAAATTGAACTTGTCTCATTTTACAGGACTTGCTACTCTAGTCGAACCGGTTTTGCTTCCGCAGAAGTGCTAGTTGAGTAGAGTCGAGAGTGTTTGAAGGACTGTCAACATGTTTTTAACCAAAATTCTCGAAACAGCTTTTCTAACAAGAGAAAATGGGCGCGACATCTGACCTAAACCCAGCTATTCCCGGCCTTCTTCTTCTTCAAACCCTTCTCTAGTATCATTTCTCTCACCCTCATCGCATCAACCCATCTCCCAGCATCTGCATATATATTCGATAGCAGAATATAATAACCAGGATCTTCATGTCCTCTTTCGTAAATTTGTTTGCCTGCAAGCTCCGCAATTTCAACTCTCTTATGTACTCTACAGGCTCCTAAGAGGCTACCTAAAACATCTACGTCCGGTTCGATTGCCATTTTCAAGATAAAATCCCACGCATCGTCAACTCTCCCCGCCCTGCTGTAAAGATCCACCATGCATGAGTAGTGTTCTTTATCTGGGCTAATACCGTACTCTTTTATCATACAATCGTAAAACGATAAGCCCTTTTTGAGGAGCCCAGCATGGCTACAAGCAGATAGTAAAGCTATAAAAGTCACTTTATCTGGTTCAATCCTTTGTTCCTTCATACGATCGAAGAACTCGACCCCCTCTTCTCCTCGACCGTTCATTCCGAGCGCAGAGATTATGGTGTTGTAAGTCACTGTATTCCTCTCAGTCATGGTATCAAATATCTTCTTCGCGAATCCAAGAAACCCACATTTGCAGTACATATCTATCAGCGAATTATTTACGGAAACTACCGATCCGAATCCTGCTCTAGTTGCGTAGGCGTGCAGCTCCCTGCCTTGGTCGATCATTGTGAAGCGATTGCAGAGGGGAAGGATGGAGACAATCGTTACAGAATCGGGTCTAAATCCCATTTCTTGTATTCTTCGTAGTGTGGTTGTTGCAGAATCGAGATCGCCCTTAAGAGCGTATCCCGTAATCAATGAATTCCCTATTGCGATATCTCCATCCGACATGGCTACGAAAATGGATTCCGCTTCTCTCATTAAACCATTTTTGCAGTAGAAACCGATCACCGCGCTCGCGACAAATCTATCGCACGCGTATCCTCGTCTGATGGCATAGCCGTGAATCTCTTTCCCGAGTTTGAACAACTTCAGCTCGGAAACACTAGGCATGATGCTTGCGATCACCACGGAATTCGGTATTAACCCTGATTCCATCATCTCGGAAAACAAGCGCAAACTCTTAGCAAACTCATTATTTTGTAAATATCCGGCAATTAAGCTACTCCAAGAGATAGTATCCTTAAACTCAATCGTCCGAAACAAGCGCTCCGCTATCTGGGTGTCGCCGCATTTACAATACATGTCGATCAAAGCATTCGCAACACAGAGATCACCGACTACTCCAAATTTAATGACCAATCCATACAACGCCGTTCCTAATCCCGGCGCGCCCAACCTACCGCAAGCAGGAATAACGGTCGCCATGATTGCAGAATCGATCCCAAACCCTTCCGATCTCATCCTTCTGAACAAAACTAAGCCCTCAGACCAATCCCCACATTGCATTGTCCCACAAATCATCGCCCCCCACGTAGCCAAATCTCTCACTGGCATTTCAACGAACACCTTCTGGGCTTCGACCAAGCTCCCACATTTCGCGTACATATCGACAAGCGCGCACCGCACAAACACATTACTACTAAAAACTCGTTCAAATTCAACGCATTCATGAATCTCCCTACCCCGATCGATGTCCGATAACCCCGCGCACGCCTTAAGAGCAAGTGGGTACGTAAAATTATCGGCTTTAAATCCTTCTCTGATCAGATCATAATAGGAACACAGAGCATCGGAAAAGCGACCCAGATCAACAAAACCCTTGATGATGGAATTGTAAGCAAAGGTGCTTCTTTGGGGCGTTTGGTCGAACACGTGAAGGGCATCTCGGACGGCGCCATTGCCGATGTAGGCGCGGAGCAGCTGAGAGTGCGGCACGTGGCAGCTGCCATGGACGAGGAGGAGCGCGTGGAGTTGGCGTAGCTGCGGCAGGGACGGGGACGGGGACGGGGACGGGTACGATCGGAGGAGGAGGAGAAGGGCTTCGAGGGAGAAGAAAGGGTTTTTGAGGGGGTTGTGTGTAAAATTGCCGACGCGGGTTACGGTGTTGGTGCCGGGTTTGACCCGGGATAACATGGCGAAGGGAAATAGTGAAGTGGCTTCATAAGATAAGCACAATTATTAAAGCCTTCTGATTATACGGGTGGCGATTCTTGACCCGACCCGACCCGTTTTTACTAGGATACAACTCAACACGGAGTGGACGGACTCGGAGTCGGTTTAAACGGATTTGAGTTAGAGATGATTTGACCCGCTTAATCCCTTTATTAAATAGTACGTGTCCGGATTCGGATTGATCCGTGTGACTCAACTCGATCCGTCACCGGCCTGTTTATCATTAGATCGAATTTTTATGTTAATTTTATGCTAGAGTTGTTTAATTTAAAATTGGCTTAATTACACTATTCACAGTGTATTTTTTTTTTTTTTTTTCAAATACACCACTCAATTATTTTTCTTTTTAATTCCTACACAATAAGCAATATAATTTTATATAAAAACTGTGAAACATAAAAAAATAATAAAATACATAAAAATTACGGAAAAAAAAAAAAAAAAAACCTAACTTAATACGTACGATAGCCGGATAATTAATTTTTTTTTTCAAAATAAAAAAAATACATTCAATTTATATATTACGAATATTTTTATAAATTTTGAGTATTTTTGTCGGAGGCGTATATATATTATTCGTATTAGACTCATGTACAAACCACGGACACTTGTTCAATGTGATCAAATTGAAATAATATATTTATTTATTTATTTCACTTATATATATATTAGGATTTATATATTTTCAAAAGGATAAGTTAATTTTTTACTATTGAATTTGTATTGAAATTTGTGCTATTTATTTATTTATTTTTTTTTCTTTTTAGTTGATTTTATAATAATACAAATCTCCATACAAATTTAATGATAAAAAATTCACAAACATATTTGGACTTGTGCTCTAGAAAGTATATAAGTCCTACTATATATATATATATATATATATATATATATATATATATATATATATATATATATATATATATATATATATATATATATGATGTAAAATAATAAATATTTTAATTTTTTTTGATAAATGCATATAAATTTTTTTTGAACAATATTAATAAATTATGTATAGCAGAGACTTTATTTTTTTAAAATATGTAAACTATTAATGATAATTTTATTAATTTTCACCTTCAATGGAGAAATATAACTATATTTTTTAAAAAATTAATATTATATATATATATATATATATATATATATATATATATATATATATATATATATATATATATATATATATATCATTATATTTTTTTAGTAGTATTCATGTCATATTCGTGTCTTAATTTTTGGAACGGCTGAGTCAACGTATTCGAATTATGTCATACTTCATATCCTATGTTTGTATCTATAATATTTAATTTTAATTACATGTAATTAAAAAATAAAAAATTAAATTAAAGAACTTTGTATAAATATACATACATTTATACAGATATTATAGTAGTTCAGGACATCTCTCTTTCAGGAAGGCAACTGGAAATCGACTTCCCCTAGGGTTAGGGTACTACGAAATGACTTTTCGTAGGGACCGAGTACTATGAAACGATGAAAGGAAGGTGATCATAAATTATTGAGAGGCCTATAATTCACTCAATTAATGAGTGTATAATGGAGATTCATTTTATATTTTTTTTTATTATTTAATTAAAAATTTTATCTAAAATAATAAATTTGTTAATAACTGGCGAGAAGAAAAATAGTTTAGTAATAACTATCAGAAAGAAAATTAGTATAAGATAGAAAAATAAAAGTAAATCTAAAATACAATGTAGAGATTAATAAATATAATAATAATAATAATAATATATATATATATATATATATATATATAGAATTGTGCTGGAATGCTATTGATATCACCAGCCAAACTTTACCATCCATTTTGTAGTCCTTGAATTGCATTGAGATTCGTGCAAGCTCTTTAATTAAAAAGAAGAGCTTTTTACTTTTTACTTTTTTTTTTTACTTTTTTTTTTCTTTTTTCATTAAAGAGCCTCCACGAATCTCAATGCGATCCAAAAGCTACAAAATGGGTGACAAAATTGGGCTGGTGCTATCAATAGCATTCCAGCACAACTATATATATATATATATATTACAATATAGTAAATAAAAATAATACTAAAATACAGTGTAGTAAATTATAATTAAGCCTTTTCTCAACTATATATCCCTATGCTCTATATGATTTCAATTTCAAACTTGTAATTTACTGTCTCTTGTAAAAGGGCAATGCTAGGTGTACACCCCCATAAGGGGTGTATACTTATATATACCCTTAAAATAGGTTGATCATGTCTAGTTAACACCCCTTATATATATATATATATATATATATATATATATATATATATATATATATATATATATATATATATATATATATATATATATATATCACTATAATAAAATTATGTTATAGCGACACTTTTAAGTGTTTTTAAAATCTAAAAAAAGCGTCGCTTGCAAAAATACCGACACTTATTATTAGTATTGCTATATGTGTCGTCGTTAGAGTGTATAGCGGCACATTTTTATAATATGTTCTAAAAATGTGTCCCTATAATTTAATTTTGGATATATATAAAATATAAATAGGATATTTATATAAAAATGTCACAAACATGTTCCCTATAAACTAATTTTGTTGTAGTGTATATATATATATAGTTGTGCTGGAATGCTATTGATAGCACCAGCCCAACTTTGCCACCCATTTTATAGCTCTTGGATCGTATTGATATTCGTGGAGGCTCTTTAATGAAAAAAATAAAAAATAAAAAGTAAAAAGAAAAAGTAAAAAATAAAAAGCTCTTCTTTTTAATTAAAGAACTTGCACGAATCTCAATACGATTCAAGGACTACAAAATGGGTGGCAAAGTTGGGCTGGTGCTATCAATAGCATTCCAGCACAACTATATATATATATATATATATATATATATATATATATATATATATATATATATATATATATATATATATATATATATATATATAGCGTAGGGTTACTATACTCTTATGAGTATAGGGGAGCACTATAATCCTAACCGTACATTCTTACATTCAAGGACCGAAAACTTATACGAAAAAATTTTACTCATTAAAATATAGTAGTGGGGCTATAAAGGTTATACAAATTATTATTTTTTAAATATATCTGATTAAATTATATATATATATATATAATTTAATCAGATATATTTAAAAAATAATAATTTGTCAAACCTTTATTTTCCAAAAAAATATAATTGATAAGTCATATTTTTTAAAAATAATTGCATTTAGTGTCTGCATCAACCTATGAAAATGGTAAAAAATTTTCTGATGAAAAAGAGAGTTTTGATAGGTAAAGATGTTGATAGATAAGGATACCTAAAATTTGATAAATAAGGATATCTAAAATTAATTTTATCGAACTCGAATAGAATGAATTTAGTAGATACTAAACGGATATACTAGTTTTGGATATTGATATAAAAAATAAATGTTTCATGAATTTGAATTTGGATTTGAATTTTGTCTCTACCCAACCCGAACTTGAATACATTGTTTGATGCTATATTTGCAGTTGTATTTTAAAATTAAATTTGAATATAATATATTTTGAAATATAATAAAAAGAAATAATTATTTTGGGTTCGGAAATTCGAATATATTGTTTGATGCTATATTTGAAGGCCAAGAATTAGCTCTTTTTGGTCAATTTTTTTTTATATTTTTTTTTTTAAACACTAAAAACTCAAAGACCCTGTTTAGATGTTAGAATGAGTTATCCAACGATAAATTATTCAGTACAAAATTTTTTTAGTATAATTATAAAAAGAAAGTTTGATTTTTGTTTCTTAAAATGTCTTAATATTTATGATTTAGTAAGAATATTTTACTTACGAGATAATTTATCTGTTAAAATTTAGTTAGATTTATAGTTGAATCCTAATTAGATTAGAATTAATATTTAAATATGTTTAAGATAAATTAATTTAAATTTAGATATTAATTAAAATAAAATTTCTATTTATACTAGAATTGTCCTGTCACACGCTATATATAGATATAAAAAAAATATTACTTATACATCTTAAAAAGAATGTATATCTTATATTACACTCATTCAATGAATGGGATGTAAAAACAAGTCATTAGTAAATTTTTTTTGAGCAATGCTACGTACCTCTACATTCATTTTTGGATGTAGATCCTACACCAAGGATGGATGGTGGGGGCTTCGCCACCCACCCTTCGAAGTGATGGATGAAATTTATTCCATCCTAGGATGAATGGGATGTAAGATATATACCCAAAAATAAATATATATTTAGTATTTTTTATTTTTTTTTTTTACTTATTAGACAAGTGAGACAATAAAAAAAAAAAAAAAAAAAAAAAAAAAAAAAAAAAAAAAATTAAGTGCAAAATTATCATAGATGTGTGATAGGTGAAAATGCGCGAGCTTAATTATATATACATACGTACACCATCGTACATTTTACTACATTTTACTTCGTGTACACGTAATATGACTACTATAGTACTTGACGTTGTTCCATGGAAGCCTCCCGAAAAAGAATCAACTTGTCCTAAAGTTGTACGAGTCTTCTAGAAGGCCGTGTCCTAAAGTTGTACGAGTCTTCTAGTAGTCTTCTAGAAGCCATTTTTTTAAAAAAAATAAATAAATAAATAAATTGAGGCATTAACTTGACTACTTTATGAATCAAAAAATAAATTAAAATAATTATTTCTAAAGCAAGTGGCAAAAAATTTAGTGATTGATATATAAAATTTTGAGTTCGAAGTCTAATTATTTTATATTTTTAATTAAATTTATTTTAAAAATAAGCGAAGCAAGTAATACGCTACCTTTCTCTTTAAAAAAAAATCTATGCAAACTGTGAGGCTTTTTCTTTTTAATACTTTTATGATCCCCTCCAAGAAATTAAGAGACTTTTTAATAAAACACGATATTAATTAAGAGAGCATGAGAGAATTTTAATAAAGCAAGGTATTAATTAAGAGAGGTGGAGAGATAGTTGGGAAGAGGCAAGGAATACTTTTGCCTTGTACGAAATGAAACCAAGAAAAAGTTAGCAGTGTAACATTTTACTACTGTTATTATAGGATACATTTTAGAAGAAACCCCAACACTTTACACACTAAGAAAATGCATGGAGGGCTTTTTTTTGAAACAACTTTTATTTTTCTGTATTCAAAACTTTCTCTCATATTTATACTCAAAATTGTTCGATAGAAACAAAACGTAACTTATATCGAATCGGAGGATATTAAAATAAAAGAATAATTATCTGTGTATCCTTGAAATCTGAAGAAATATCTTATTTATCCCTCTTATTTTTTTCTTTCTAATATACCTCTCATACGTTCCACCGTTATTAAAAATACTCCTACTGTTTCCCTTTATTAAGTTAACTAGGGTTAAACTAGAGTTAAATAATAATCGGAGTTGAAAACTATCAGATATATCTATTTTGTCCGGGTTTAGGGTTTAGGGTTTAGGGTTTTAGGGTTTAGAATTGTTTAGGGTTTTAGGTTTTAGGGTTTAAGAGTTAGGGTTTATTTGAAAGGGCAAAATAATAATTTCACACAGATAACGGCAGCTCTAAACGGTACACTAACAGAGTTTAACTTCAGGGGTATTTTGACAAATATACCGTTGTTTTAGTTGCTTGAATTGCATATAAAACCTTATTTTCTCTTCAAAGTATGGCAATTCTACAAATAATATTGAGATTTAACAATAGGATAAGTAAACACAAATGTGTAATTAATAACTTTGACCGAAGATAGAGGCATATTAAACTATTTTATAATGTTTGGAAAGTTTAATTTCTTAAACTATAAATTTATACGACTAACTATAAAAAATACTATCGACCGTTCTAGCGCAAGTGGTAAAAAATTTAATAGTTGATATCTGAGGTCTCGAGTTTAAAGCCTAGTTACTTTATATTTCTAACTAAATTTATTTAAAAAATAAACGAACGTACTGTCATGTACTTCTTTTTTTTTTTCCTAAAATTTTCAATTGGAATTGTTTCCTTTGCTTTGTCACGTGGGATATATTGGATCTAGAAACTTGGGATGTACCTAAGAAAGTGTCTTTCTAAAAGTCAACACAGGTTTCTTATTGGAAAAAGAAATGATTAATTATTAATATAAAATTATATAGTTACACAATAACAAAATTAAATTATAAAGATACATATTTGTGATATTTTAATATAAGTGTACTATTTATGTTCCATCTATATCCAAAATTAGATTA
>CM055081.1:128766-269754 GCA_029204045.2 Tillandsia leiboldiana | reverse complement strand
TGGGACTTTAGCTTACAGGCGCTTAATTATTTTAGACCCCAAAGCTCTTTTTTTTTTTTTTACCCTATTTTTTTATTGTGATCGTGTGCATGAGGTTTGGTTATTGTCACGATAAAATTGATGTCAACAGCATCAAGAAAAAGATGCTCTTACGCATTAAACAAAGTTTGTCTCTTGGCGTGTTGCAGGAGATGTGACATATTTGTCTTGTTGTGTACTGGATTTAAACATCTACTACGATCTCAAAAGATTACATATGTTTAGATAAAGATTCTCTTTTCACTTCTTTCACATCTTATAATTGTTTTAAAAAAAATCAATCTAATAGATGCAGATCCAGAACTAGTTTTAATATATTTTTGCTGAGCCACGCAGAGTAGATATATGTCAAAGAACAATACTAGACACACACTCCAAAATATAATGAGCTACGTTATGTCTACCGACTAACATGTAATGAAAATAGACGTATATATACGTCATGAAATAGTGGATACAATAATGCTGTGCAATACACGAAGGCGACGACTTAGGATTGGCTAATACTATATTACTAAAAAAATTATTTATTTAATCGGATATTATATTATTTTAAAATTGGATACTATATATATTATTTAAAAATTATTTTAATAGGAATAGAGAATAAAGTCTATATGAACAATATATATAAAATAAGATGAAACTTAAAATATAAAAAGTAATCACCTAGGATTGGCTATAATATCTTTAAACTTATTAATTGACAGTACATCATAGCCACGTGGCGTGCCCTCGGTAAATGTGAGGAGAGAGAGAGAGCCCTCTTTCGCTTCGGTTCTCGCACCCCTCCCCCGCCCCCCCCCCCCCCCCCCCCCCCCCCCCCGCGGTTTGGTTTTCGCGCGCGCCCCAACCCCCCGGTTCGGTTCTCGCGTCCCAACCCACCCCCCTCCGTGAATGTGAGGAGAGAGAGAGCCCTCCTTCGCTCACCCCCCACCCACCCACCCCCCCCCCCCCCCCGCGGTTCGGTTCTCGCGCACCAACCCCGCGGCCCCCCCCCCCCCCCCGGTTTGGTTTTCCCCCTAAAAAAATACCTCCTTAAAAATATCTCATCACCCAACTCCCCCTCCTTCCCTCCCCCCTCTAAAAAAATATCTTCTCCCTCAAAATATCTCCTCCCCACTCCAAACAAAATATCCTCCCCATTCCAAATAAAATATTTATAAAATCCCCTCTCTCTCTCTCTATTTCGATCTCTCTTTCGTGGCAAGGCACGACTCCCACGCGCGCAAGTAGGAGGGCGGCGGAGGAGCTGCGACGGCACGCGGAGGAGGGAGGCGGCTGCAGCGGCGGTGGCGCCGGAGCTCCGGCGATGAGGCTTGGACGAGGAGAGGTGGGCTAAGGAGGCGATCTTGATGCAGGTTTTGAAGGAGGTTGGGGGCGAGGGTTTGGAGGGTAGGGAGAGGTTGGAGTGTAGGTGATCTGTATTTTTTATCTTTTTTTTAAAAAATTTTTAGACTTTTATTTCTATTAGCTGTAATTTTTTCTAACAAATTTAAAACTTTGAAAACTTATAATTTTTTTATATATATAAATTAAGTAATTTTTAATATTAAAGTAGAAAAAATAATAATAAAGTGTGAAGAAGAAAAATGGCCGTGTTTCTTTCGTCGCGCCATCGTAACTGCCGCCGTCGTGTACCAACCGCCGCCATCGCCGTTCAATACGTCACCGTCATCGCCAAAGCCTCAAGCTTCCGCCGTCGCCTGTACCTCAGATCACCGCCGCGCTAAAGGCGTTGCAGCCGGCGTCCAAGCCTCAAGCAGTCGCCGTCGCCTCAAACCTCCGCCACCGCCCAAGTCGAGACCATTGTTTATCACCCCCATCTCCCTCTTGCTTCCTGAGTAAGAAAGAACACCCTATCTTTCTCTTGCTTCGCGAGCAAGAAAGAGCACTCCATTCTTTTCTAAACCCTAAAAAAAAAAAAAATACTATGCATACTTTAAAATGTACCCTACAAAAATTTTTTATTAAATAAAAAATAAATAGATTACTTCGTATATTTTTAAAATATAATCTATAAAATATTTTTATTAATAAAAATATCTATATATTTGCAGTTAAAAAAAATATATATTTTTTATAGTTTTTATTATTCAAAATTAATTATGCTAAAAATTTAACGTAACTTATATAAGTATTGTTTATTTATCTATTGAAAAAAATTTATGAATAATTAAAAATTAAAAATTATTTTATATCTTAAGTTTGATATTACTATTGAATTATATTTATAATTATTAACTTTAATATCGTATGTTATTTAAATATAAATATTTTAAATTTTATTTTGATATAAATATTATTATAAATTAATTATAATTTATTTATCCGCAGCGAAGCGCGGGTTCTATACTAGTAATAACAACATAGTACAATACAATAAATAAAAATATTGCTAAAGTATAGTAGAGTAGAATATAATAAGATGTAGAGCTCTGCCACGTAAACACTCCATTTAAGGGTAGAAATTTTTTTATCCATCATTTTCAAGTAATAGGTGAAATTTTTTTCATCTTAAAATAAATAAAATATAAGATATACATCCAAAATTAAGTGTAGACTTAGCATTTACCATGTAATTAAGTCTCATGGAAAGTAGCTTTATTTGAAAGGAAATAATAATTTATGTTTGACAGGAGGAACCTTCTTGTTTTGGTTTGGACCAAGACCAACTTTGGTAATCAACAACCCTGACATGGTGAAGCAAGTGCTCTCCAATAAGTTTGGGTTCTACCCCAAAAATGATCCCCACCCAAACGTACAAGCTCTCCTAGGGAAGGGTTTGGTCCTCAGTAATGGCCAAGATTGGGCTCGCCATAGGAGGGTGGTAAACCCTGCTTTCACCATGGACAAGCTTAAGGTACTCAACAATATTATATGTACTACCTATCTCTCTTCTCTCTTTTCAATTTGGTAGCTAACTATATATATATATATATATATATACTTTAATTTGGAAATGACAGAAAACCACCGAACAATATGATTTATTGATAAAAACACATAATGTTCGAGTTTTTTTTTTATTATTTTTAAAGTTTGAGGCATGCATTTGAATATACTTGTAATAGCTACTAATTAAGGAGATGGTGATTATTGGTTAACTGATATTGATGTTTTTGTATGACAGAGGATGACTAAGAAAATGGCACAAATAGCTCAATCCATGATGGAGGAGTGGGAGACCCAGATAATCCAAAATGAGAACAAGGAAGCAGAAATAGATCTAAGCATGCAGTTTCAGGAGTTGACAGCAGATGTGATCTCCCACACTGCTTTTGGAAGCAGCTACAGAGTGGGAAAGCAAGTCTTTCTTGCACAAAGAGAGCTTCAGATTCTGGCTATGAACAACATTCTCAATGTCCAACTACCAGGGTACAAGTAAGTATATTCCGCAATATGCTAGTTTCTATATAAATATATGTTCGTACGTAGATCCACCTACACTATATCTGGTGTCAACATGCATATATATATATATTGTTTCTTTAGTTTTACGACGATATATATTCTTATTCTTGTAGGTATCTTCCAACTAGGAAGAATCGACAAAAGTGGGAATTAGAAAGGAAGGTGAGGAGCATGCTGATGCAAATAATACAATCTCGGCTCGATGCGAAAGAATCCGGCTACGGGAATGATCTGCTGGGCTTGATGCTCGAGGCTTGTACGTCGGACCACTGCGACGAGAAGAAAGCGGATTATAGCTTGGACATGGACGAGATCATCGGCGAGTGCAAGACATTCTTCTTCGCAGGCCACGAGACGACGTCGCACCTTCTAACTTGGACCATGTTCCTCCTGAGCACACACCTTGAGTGGCAGGAGAGGCTCAGGGAGGAGGTGATGAGAGAGTGTGGAAATGAAGTTCCTAATGCAGATATGCTCAGCAAGTTAAAATTGGTATATATATATGCTTTCATTTTTGCCCTATGTTTTTCCCTTGAATCATATGTTTTAGGAAGGAAAAAGTAAGCGCATGCATGCAAACTTGTAGGTGCATGACAAGTAATATATAATAGAGAAATTAAATTAAATTATGATTATGCTCTCATATATATATATCTAATGCATGCAGGTGACAATGGTTCTCTTTGAAACCCTGAGGCTGTACGGTCCAGTTCTCCATCTACAAAGAAACACAGCTAAAGACATGGAGCTGGGGGGCCTGAAGGTCCCCAGAGGGACCGTGGTCGCGATGCCGATCTTGATGATGCACCGCGACAAGGCAGTGTGGGGCGTCGATGCCGACAAGTTCGACCCGTCGAGGTTCGAGAACGGGATCACGAGGGCCGCCAACCACCCGAACGCGCTGCTTTCGTTCTCGATCGGGCCCAGGTCGTGCATTGGCCAGAACTTCGCGATGCTGGAGGCCAAGACCGTCATCGCGATGCTGCTGCAGCGGTTCTCCTTCGCCATCTCTCCCAAATACGTGCATGCGCCCAACGACGTGCTTACCCTGCAGCCAAAATACGGGCTCCCTATAGTGTTGAAGACCCTGCACGTTTAGGATATATATATATATATATATATATATATATATATATGAATATGAGAAATGCTTTTTGTACACTCCCAAGTGGGGTGTATATCTTACACCCCACCCATTTAAGAGGGGTGAATTTTATCTGTCACTTCGAAGTGATCGGTAGGTTAGTCCCCAACCTTCGATGGGATGAGATGTGTGATGTACATTTTAAAATGGGGTGTATGATGCACACCCCATCCATTCAAGGATGGGACTTTCTCCACTAATCATTTCGATATGATCAATAAAATTCACTCCATCATTGAATAGATGAGGTGTAAAATATACACTTCTAAGAGAGTGTACAAAAAGTATTTTTCATATATGAATATGAATGTTGGTAATAGTAATAGCTAGCTATATATATATATATATATATATATATAGAGTTGGGCTGGAATGCTATTGATAGCACCAGCCCAACTTTGCCACCCATTTTATATTCTTTGGATTGCGTTGAGATTTGTGAAAGCTATTTAATTTTTACTTTTTCTTTTTACTTTTTCTTTTTACTTTTTCTTTTTTCTTTTTTTCATTAAATAGCTTTCACAAATCTCAACGCAATCCAAAGGGTATAAAATGGGTGGCAAAGTTGGGCTGGTGCTATCAATAGCATTCCAGCCCAACTTTATATATATATATATATATATATATATATATATATATATATGTGCTTGATATGAGTACTAGTATTATTATTGTTATTATTGGCAATTTGTTATTTTTTCTGTATCTGTGGAGCCTAGCTAGCTAGCTAGCTATCAAGCTATATGTTTGAGACATTTCAAATGAGTTTTCTATATAAATAGATGCAATGCCACTGTTTTGTATAAATTTTTATTTTCTATGTAGTGAGTAATGATTTAATTTGCTGTGGATATCAAATTTATGATGAGTATTTTATGATCAAATCATATATTGCCCATTGTGTCTGATACTACATCAACACTTATCTTATATAATTGAACGTATTATTTTGTATAGAAAATTCTAGATATACGATTTTTTATATATAATTATATTTTAATTTTATATTATTATTATTTTTGTTTATATATCTATATTCCTAAGTCACCTCATTGCGTTCCAAGTGTTGACTAGAGTACTACTTGGCCGGAGCTCATGCTCGAATATTGGAACGTTCTCCTCGTTGTCGTCGTCACATGTAATCATACATTTCGTAGTAACTTTATTTTTACAATTTATATTATATTCAAATTATTTACTATAACAAAATTAAATTATAAAAATATAATTTTAAAATATTTTTATATAAATATTTAATTTATATTTGAAATTAAATTATAAAAGCATTTGTGAGACACCCATGTTCCCTGTCATATCACAATCACATATAGCCATAATAGCTTGCATCACCCATGATCTCACCTCCAACATAACCAAGGTGGATAACATGGACATCCTGTAGTATATAGTTTTTATTATTATTATTATTATTATTATCCTGCAGTATATAGGTTTGTCAGTTTGCCAGTCGATTCCTCCCCCACAGCCTTCTCTAGAGTATAATATTTTAATAAAAAAATATTACTAGTACATTATAAATAATATATATATTTTATACTTTAAAATAAATATTATTAGTCACTTTAATATTGCTCGTCTTAAAGAATCGGCTCCTCACGACTGATAATTTTGAAAAAAATGATGGATCGATAATAATTTTTGTGTGCTCTGTGGGTCTAGCTGAGACGGTCGACCATCTGTTCACGAAATATGTGTTCTCATGTTTCGTAATTGGGATGGACGATAGGGATATAGGTTTCCAGGAGTTATAGGGGACAACGTTAGAGAGGCGTGGGAAGGGTGGTCGAGAGGGAAAGACCGGTGGAGGCGACTAAGATATCCTAACCTACCTGTTGGCAAACTGGTGGGTATTTTAAAAATTTTAAAACAAGGTGATCTTTCAGCAGTCTAATTCCGACCCACTCTACGTTGTTACGTGGGTCATAAGTGAGCTTGCGCTGTAGGCGGACCTGTGAAACCGCTTTTTGTAGTTAACCTTTTTATTTTATTAGTACTAGTATTATCTGTATTATTTTTATGGTTTTTTTTTGAGATTTTGTTGTCTCACTCATATTAGTTTAATTCATATTTTCGTTATGAATGAAGTACGTGGGTAGCATGCTATTTTTTTTCAAAAAAAAAATACAAAAAAAAATAAAAATTGTATGAATAGTGTTAATTGCTCTATTTTAATTCCTCATGTTATTACGTGGAAGGATTGTTTCTCTTTGATACTTTAACTAATAGAAAATAACATATTTTTTTATATTTTTATATATATTTAATATTTTTATATATTTCAACATTTTTATTGGCATATAATATAAATTTAAATTAAATATAAAAAAATTAATTATACTAAGAATAGGATGTGATTGGAATTCAAAATTTTCTCTTCTAATACAAAATTAAATTATATAAAAAAATTATTTATCTTCAATAAATTACGCGAGTAGAGCGATATATTTTTTATATTTTTATATTTAATTAACATCTTAGAACATGTGTTCCTTAATTGTGGAAGCACAGGTAGAGTGATGTGTGACGAAATAGCGAGATCCGATAAATGGAAGCTCACTATCTTCAAATAGTGGAGAAGAACACCACTAGCCCAAGATCATACCAAAATAAATAAATTAGAGCTTGAAGATTGTGAATGGAGAATAATTATAAAGTTACATTAAGATAGAGTAAAACTCAAGAACTAACTTAAAACAAAACAAGAACTACTCTGGGGTAGTTACTTTGTAGTTACTTTAACCATACAAAAGAAAACCATAAAATTCACTTTAGAATTTAACACTCCCCCTTAAAGTGAATTTTAGAAACAAGTCCGAGCTTCCCGCGAAGTAGTTCGAACGGTCCTTTAGAAAGCGACTTGGTGAAGATATCCGCACAGTTGTCTTTGCTTTGAACTTCTACCACATGAATGATGTTTTGAAGAACTTTTTCGCGGATGAAATGATGCTCGATCTCAATATGCTTTGAGCGCGCATGACAAACTGGATTAGTTGCAAGCTTTAATGCGCTTTGATTATCACCATGAATTATAGTCGGATTAGAAATTGGTGAAAGAACATCTTCGACCAACCGCCGCAGCCAAACACACTCTTGAGCGGCCAATGATGATGCCTTGTATTCGGCCTCCGTAGTAGAGAGCGACACCGAATCTTGCTTTTTGCTACACCAAGAGATAGCCGCTGAACCACATGTAAACACATAGCCGGATGTAGATCGTCGATCATCCAAATCCCCTCCTAAGTCAGCATCCGCATAACCTTGCAATAGAAAAGGAACTCCATTCCTGAAAAATAACCCAAAATCAAGAGTAGAGTTGACATATTTTAATATTCGTTTTGCCGCTTCGAGGTGAGGCTTCCTTGGAGATTGCATGTAGCGACTCACAAGACCAACAGAAAATGCAATGTCCGGTCTTGTAATAGTCAAATAAATAAGACTTCCAACAAGTGCTCGATATGGTTGAGGATCTGGGAGAAGCTTGCCTTCTTCTCGACGTAACTTTATATTAGTATCAAGTGGAGTAGAGCACCGCTTTGAATTCATCATACCAAACCTCCTACCAATTTTTTGAGCATAGCCTTTTTGATGCAAGAAAATTCCATTTT
This sequence comes from Tillandsia leiboldiana, assembly GCA_029204045.2. Lineage (NCBI taxonomy): Eukaryota > Viridiplantae > Streptophyta > Magnoliopsida > Poales > Bromeliaceae > Tillandsia > Tillandsia leiboldiana. Next base: position 261,531 of record CM055081.1, on the reverse strand, counting down.
CCACTTTCTCCACCTCCAACCCAAGAAAATGATGAATTTCACCTAAGTCCTTCATTTCAAACCAAATAGAGAGCTCGGCTCGAAGTCTTGCAATTTCTCCGTCATTATTGCCAGTGACGATCATGTCATCCACATACAAGAGAACAATAACATGCAAGTTTCCAAATTTCTTGATAAACAAGCTAGAATCAGAATTTGAAGCAAGATAACCGCAAAATTGTAAATATTCGGCAATTTTACCATACCATGCCCTTGGCGCTTGCTTAAGCCCGTAAAGTGCCTTCTTGAGTTTGCAAACATAATCTGGATGAATTTCTGAATTGTAGCCCAGAGGTTGCTCCATGTATATGTCTTTGTCAATCTCGCCATATAGGAACGCATTCTTGACGTCAAGTTGCCATAGCCCCCAACCAAGACTAGCCGCCAAGGATATCACCACACGAACGGAAGTCATTTTTGCAACAGGGCTGAAGGTTTCTTCATAATCTTCGCCATATTTTTGTGAAAAACCCCTCGCCACAAGCCGAGCTTTATAGCGAGCAACACTACCATTTGGGTTACGCTTCACTTTGTAAACCCATTTGCAAGTGATGGGCTTCACATTTTCAGATTTTGGAACAATATCCCAAGTCTCGTTCTTGATGAGCGCCTTCATTTCTTCATCCATAGCATCATCCCATTCTTTCACACCATGTGCTTCGCAGAAATTAGAAGGTTCAAGTTCATCAATAGGACCGGCGAAAAAATAAGAAACCATACTCACTAGGTTCCCATCCCGATAGCGAACCGGCTTCACAATTTTTCTTTGCGAGCGTCGAAGTAATTGCACTTCATCTTGATGATCTTCATTTTCATGGCTCCCCCTCGGACTCTGCTCCCCCTCCAAAATAGAAGCCGAAGTGGGTGAAGTAGGAGCACTAGAAAGAACTTGCATACTTTCGCTTGCTTGAGGTACCATCCCTTCTTGCGCATGGCTCGCCACCTCCATTGTAGAAGTGGATTTGGAAGAAAAGTAAGAAGATAACTCATCAAATACTACATCCCTTGAGACCACAAATTTCTTGGTCTCCGGATCCATGCATTTCCATCCTTTCTTTCGCTCGTCATAGCCAATGAAAATGCACTTCTTAGCTTTCGGATCAAGTTTGCCTCTCAAATCACCTGGAACATGAACATAACAAGTAGAGCCAAATACTTTAAAGTGCTTAACATTAGGTTTCTCACCCCACATCAATTCATAAGGAGACTTGAAATTGGTAGGACATAAAGGCACATGATTTATCACATATGCCGCACATGCCATACCCTCCGCCCATAAGGCTTTGGGTAAATTCTTTGCATGCAACCAAGACTTGCATGTCTCCACGAGATGCCGAATTTTTCTCTCCGCCACTCCATTTTGTTGAGGGGTGTAGGCACAAGAAAGCTCCCGTTTGATTCCTTGTTGACGACAAAAAAAGAAGAACTTATTTGAAGTAAACTCGCCGCCGTTGTCGGTACGCAAGCATTTGATCTTGCGATTGAGCACACCTTCAACAGTCTCTTTGAACTCCACAAACTTAGAAAATACCTCAGACTTCTCCTTGACAAAATACACCCAAGTATATCTTGTAAAATCATCAACAAATAATAACATATAACGAGAGCCCGAGTAAGAAGGTGTCGAAGTAGGACCCATCAAGTCACTATGGACAAGATCCAATGGAGCTTTACTTTTAATGACGGACTTTTCGAATGGAAGGCGATGTGCCTTTCCATATTGACATCCTTCACAAACTATACCACTACCAAGGTTTGCAAGATTGGGTAAACCATTTACCAAATTTTTTGATACCATAACCTTTAGTTTTTGCATACTAAGGTGTCCCAGTCTTGCATGCTATATAGCAGCCCCATCATTAGATTTCATCTTATCAACATAAGAAGAAGAAATAGAAGCCGATAAGACAAAAAGATCATTTACCCTTGCACCGGTGTGAATTACCTCCGCTTTCAAGTCGGTGATGTTCTTTAGAAACTTCACGTCTTTAGGCCCAAACAAGACATAGTGTCCAGCATCCACGGCATTTGCAACAGAAAAAAGGTTCTTCTTCATCCCGGGCACATGATAAACGCTATTGAGAGCGATGGACTTGTCATTGTTGCTACCTTTGATGGACTTATCCGCCGTGATGATAGCATCATTGCCTTCATGTCGTCGAAGACTAGAAAACTTAGAGTCATTTCCGGTGAGATGATGACCACATCCGGAGTCCACAATCCAATCCTCTTCATAATTAATAGAAGTCGAGGCTTCAACAGTTGAAGTCTCTGCCATGAAGCAATTTCCCCAATCTTCTACATCATGAGAGCCGGTGAATTTGTCGGCAACGTTTCCTTCCTTCAACTTGACTCGACAGTTCTTCTTGATATGGCCTAACTTGCCACATCGATAACACTTGATCACCTTCTTCCACTTCTTCTCGCTGCTGGAAGTAGATTCTCCATCTTTCTTTTGATCTTTCTTCTTCCACTCTTTGTTGTAGTCCTTCTTGTTTCCGGCGAACAAAACATCCCCATTGCCTCCCGAAATAGAACACCCGGCCATTTGTCGAGCTAAGGACTCTTGGGAAGCGAGAAGATTTTCAAACTCCACCAAGGATGGTTGTATTTGCCACCCCTGAATAGAGGTAATAAAGGCATGGTACTCCTTGTTGAGGCCGCGGATAATGTTACGCTTCATCCGCGCCTCCGAAATAGGCTCATCCGGATCCAACGCCGAAATTTCCGAACAAAGATTTTTGACCTTTAAGAAATATTGGGAGATAGAAAGATCACCTTGAATGGTATTAGCTAATTCATTCTCAATTAGTTGTAGCCGAGCACTATTCTTTTTATTCATCAACTCATCTAGAGTCTCCCAAATTTCTCGCGCCGACTTGCACCCGATAATGTGCTCGAACAAGTCATGAGAGATGGACCTCTTCAGGATAAACTCCGCCTTTGCATTCAAGGTCCTCCATCTCTTCAAGGCCTCCCTATTCTCAGGAGTATCCACTGGAGCCTGTCGAAAACCACCGCCGACGACATCCCAAAGGTCTTCGCCGATAAGGTACGACTCCAAACATGACTTCCAAACTTTGTAGTTTGATTGGTTGAGAATCTCCACCCCGAGTCCGACAACTCGACCACTTCCCTCCATCATCTACACTATCTTCTTCTCTAAGGAAATCTTGCAACGCACCGTCACCTCCAACCTGTCTCTGATACCATGTGACGAAATAGCGAGATCCGATAAATGGAAGCTCACTATCTTCAAATAGTGGAGAAGAACACCACTAGCCCAAGATCATACCAAAATAAATAAATTAGAGCTTGAAGATTGTGAATGGAGAATAATTATAAAGTTACATTAAGATAGAGTAAAACCCAAGAACTAACTTAAAACAAAACAAGAAGTACTCTGGGGTAGTTACTTTGTAGTTACTTTAACCATACAAAAGAAAACCATAAAATTCACTTTAGAATTTAACATGATGCAGTCCATAAGCATAGTAATTAAGATGAAGAAGCAATTACAATAAAGAGAGAAAAATAAATTTTTTTAAAAAATAGAATAAATATTAATAAATCCCAAAATCTCTCCTTCTCATTTGTAATAGAATTAAAAAAAAAAATCTAAATCTTATTTTTGGCTTAAATTTTTAAAATTTTATTAATTTTTCTAATGCAAATATATCTAATCCAAATTTAAAGTTTCTAAAATCATGACCCTAATTTTCAGAAATTTATTTTTTATAAAAAATTTTAATTTTTTTTTTGAAAAATTACTACAATTAATTTACCAAAATAAAATTTTCAAAAATTTTAAAAATAAATTTTCAATCCTAAATTGCATCAATAATAAAAATAATAATAATAATAATCCTAATTAATTTTTTGACTGTATCATTAAAGGATATAACCCTGATCTTTAATACTAGGATTCATAACAACTATTGGCTAGGCCACTCTAGTTATTTACATAGTCTATTCTAGGGTCGTCAACGGGTCGGATTCCGAGCTGATTTTTAAAAATTCGAAGTCGAACTCGAATCCGGACCCGATTACCAAATCCGAATCCGAATCCGACGGATTTTAAAAATTCATATCTAAATCCGAACCCGACCAAAAATTCAAAATCCGAACCCGAATTCGAAAATTCAAATCCGAAACAATTATTTTTTTTTCTCTTTATAATATTTCAAAATATATTATATTAAATTTAAATATTTAAAATATAAATTTAAATATAATATCAAATATTTATATACACATATATTATATAACGTAAAATTAATTCGGGCTCGGGTCGGATTCGGGTTCGGGTCGGGTACAATCAAAATTCATATCTAAATTCAAATCCGTCGGGTTTTTATTTTTTATATCCATATCCGAATCTATATCCGTTTAATATCGGATAAATTCATTCCGTTCGGATTCGGATTCGGATAAAATTTCGGGTATCAGTACCCATTGACATCCCTAACTCTATGGAGTATCATCATCCTCTTTTTGGTTTTATTATAGTTATCTATCTATCTCATAGGAGGCTATAAGTCTTATCTGTCAGTGTCGGACTCCCGCATGTTTATGTCGAATTTATGTTCGATGTGAAAACGTCATAGACATATATATGATCATGCTGCATCCTATTTAATTTTTCTATGCATATATTATATAAGATGGTAATATTTTTAACTTTTTGATAACTATATATATATATATATATATATATATTTGAATGATATAAATAAATTATGCACGATGAAAGTTTTTTTTTAAAAAATATATAAATTATTAATGAAAATTTTATTGGCTTTCATTCATATGAGAAATATAGAAATATTTTGATAAAATTAATATTTTATATTTAATACATAAATATATATTATTATATTGAACGAGGCTACTATACTATCTACCAATCACTTTGTACTATTGAGTTTTCGGCATTTGGATTAAAGGATATGCTGTTGGAATGATAATGATATTTTAAAATTTAGTGGGTTGTCGGTGAAATAGTATAAATCTTAGGGACTAGTAATATAATCCTAATTGCATATCCTTCCATCCAAAGGCTGAAAAGTTAATAATACCAAGTGTTTGGTACTAGTGATAGTACGTATAGTAACCAGACTCATATTATATTTATAATAATATATTTTGTAAGTGGTGTTTGTTCATATTTTTTGAAGCTGTTGAATCGTCGTATTCGAATCGTATCGTGTTCTGTATTCCGGCCCGTGTTCGTATTTGTTACGGTAGCGCTATAGTAATTGTTGGACTTAATTTGTTGAGGTAAAAAAAATTAAAATTCAAAATTGAAAAGAAAAAAGAAAAAAAATAAATATATTAATGAAGGAAGAAAATAATGCAAATAGGAATTGATTGGTACTTGCCTTGTATGATCAAAAGTCAAAAAAGAAAAGAAAATAAAATAAATTATAGTTTGATTAAATTTTACTTAAAGAATTAGGTATCAATAAGAATATATATATATATATATATATATATATATATAGTATTATCTTATTTTAATTTTTTAAAATTATTTTTTATAATTAAGAGATTCTAGTATTGTTATAGATTTGACCATAACACTCAAGAAGAAAAAAAAAAGATTTGAAGAGAAAAAAAAAATTAGAGAGAAAAAAAGTTTGGAAAATAAAAAGAAAAAAGAAAAAAAAGAAAGGCGTTGAGAGGTACCCCTCTCTCTCTCTCTCTCTCTCTCTCTCTCTCCCTTAAACCAACTAAAAAAAGCAAAGAAAAAAAAAAGAATGAGAGAGAAAAAAAAGTCGGTAAGGATGACGATGACGATGACTGTCACGTTTCGGAACCGCCTATTTGGTCGGTTCAAGCACGCGCACAGATCTGCCTAATAGATAGAATTTTTTCTATCCACTCAAAATGTTACAAGCAGTATAATTTGAAATATTTTTAACTCAGAACCAAATTTATATAAGGATTGTGAAAAGAATGTACAGATAATATAAACAATTAGCTATTACAAGCATCCATTCCAGACTCACACACCTTATAATTTTTTTTTCTTTTTCTTTTTACAATTCCAAATATTATTATAATTTTATTCTTTTTACATTTAATATTCTTATCTACTCGATATTTTTATTTGAATGATTGATAGGGTGCTATTTATTAAGCTACGTCCTTACCTCTTGCGCAACAGTGCCAGAAGGACCTATAAAATATAGGGTGATAATTATAAAAATAGTCCCTAATGTGTACAGCCACCCAAATGAGAAGTTCAACTTACCAAATTAAAGGAGGCAAAAATAGTTATATAGATAGATAATCAATAAAAATATAAACCTACTCTCCATGCTAAATGATCATATGATACATCTCATGCAAATGCGATAAAAAAATCTATACAAGTAGGAACTACTCATCTATTTCTATTTTTCTATCCATTTTTATACCACAAGTAGCCTAAAATTCTTTTACCTTAACCAAATTCCTGACTCGGTTTTGAGTCAATATATATTTATAGTTCTCGATAACCACTGTGACACTGACTTTGCCCCGGGGCTGCACTACATCGCATACACCCCTAGCCCACGATCACCAATCTTTTTAGACCTTGCTTTGGGTTTGCAGGACGTCGCGTACATCCCTGGCCGACGGTCACCATTCTTTATAAATCTTGCCCTAGGGTTGTAGTACGTCAAATACACCCCTGGCCCACGATCCCTATTCTTCCTAGACCTTGCCCCGGGGTTGCAGTACGTCGCATACACCTCTGGCCCACTGTCCTCATTCTTTCTAGAACGACGAATGATTGGGCACACCAATATCATTTTATTTATTTATTTATTTATTGTGCACAATTTTTTATTTGCATGGTCTCCCTACCACATATGTTCTACGATCTATATTCAACGACACTAGGTCTAATATCCTTGCCATCTACGTTCACACGACTCCTAAGTTCACTTGTTTTTCCAATTTATATTTGATAACAATAAGTTCAATAACTTATTAGTCCGAGCGGTCTTCCTATCACTATGTTTTCTATCCTAAATTTGATAGCACTATGTTTACTAGTTCAAGGTTGAGTTCTCTAATTCCTAGAGCAAGCCAACTTACTTTACTAGTTTATACATAAATCTACACACTTGACACTATCTAGGCATTTATACACATACATATCCTTATATGTTTTCATATGCCTGGTTCCATATCCACTGGTTGTTAATTTATCCTAAGTAGCATGCATTCTGTGTCTACTTATTACCAATTAACCTACCATTAGATGCATCAATAAAATAAAATTTATCGACTACTTTTCTTTCAAGACATGAGAGGCGATCTACCCGCTTCGATAGAGCACAACCCACCTCGATTTACTCTCAATTGCTTATAGACACTTGCAATCGAGCTCCCGCGGTCTCCGGTGTTTAATTCTTCGCGACTAACGAAACAAAATGCAGTATAAATCTAATTGGACTAAGATTTGGGTAGTTTTTTGTGTAAGCTATAAATATAGCATTGATGTTTATTTTTTTGGTGGTGGTGGTACGGCTTAGCTACACACATATAGTATGACCAAGGTGTTCATAATTTTGCATGCACCTAATGCACGAGTACATCAAAAAAGAGAAATCTTCTTGGTTTATAGAAGATAAGAAAAAAATAAGAGAGATTCAGTAAAAGGGCTCGAATTAAAGCTACTCTATCTAGAAGATGAGTCAAATGTAATTTTTCTTTTGATTAATAAATTTTATTTCACCTGCATTTCCCGGTTTGGTATTTTTTTTTTTTCTGGTTGTGTCGGTTCTAATTTTTGTTAAGGAGACGGTTTATGATAAAAAAAATTTGATTTGATGTTTCCGTTGCAGAATCCCAACAATTACTAGTGGGAGCAAGTACTAGGTCAACAACAGTCGATATTAGAGCAAATTGTGAATTCATAAAATCTGGCACCAGGGCAAGTATCAGATTCCCAACAAATTGATATCGGAGCTAAAGGCTATCGATCTTCGGGAAAGATCGACAAAGATGGCTACGAAGTTCGAAATCGAGAAGTTCGACGGTGAGAACAATTTTGGCTTGTGGCAGATTAAACCTTTGAATTGCTTTGGTACAATAGGATTTGCACCAAACGTTGAACGAAAAAGAGGCAAAGCCGACAGAGATCACAGATGCGGTATATGAGAAGATGGAGCGGAAAGCATCAATACGCTTCATCTATTGTTAGCATATGAAGTTCTTTACAACGTAGCAGCAAGTCGACACCGGTAAAGTTGTGAAAGAGATGGGAAGATATGTACATGCATGACCAAGTTCTTAATGAACTTGTTGTATCTAAAGCAGCGACTGTTTACACTGCGGATATAAAAAATGGTTAGCCTACATGAGTATCTGAACGAGTTCAATAAAGCGGTGGCCCAGTTGACCACTATCAGAGCCAATCTGGACGATTTTGCATGCACCTAGTGCACGAGTATATCCAAAGAGAGAAATTTTCTAAATTTGTAGAAGACGAGAAAATAATGAGAGGGATTCAAAAAGAGGGCTCGATTTGAAGTTACTCCTTGTAGAAAATGAGTCAGATGTAATTCTTCACTTGATTAATGAATCTTATTTCACCGGCATTTTTCATTTTGATTTTTTCTTTCTTTTATGATTGTGTTGGTTCTAGTTTTCGTTAAGAATACGGGTTTATGGTAAAAAATTTGATTTAACGTCTTCGTTGCGGAATCCCAGCAACTGATATTAGAGCAAATATCAGATCAACAGCAGTCGATATCAGAATGGATTGTAGATTCACAAAATTTAGTACAATGACGAATACCAGATTTCCAACAATATTTAATTTATTACTAATTAATTTAGCCTATAAGTTGTGCATATCAAAAAATCTTTAAGCTTAGAGATGAGAAAGGGGGCATTAAATATATAATATAAAAATATACATTACAACAAAATTAGATTATAGGGACATATCTATGTGACACTTTTATACAAGTGTCCTATCTATATTTCATCTATATCCAAAATTAGGTTATAGGGACACATTTTTTAGACACATTATAATAATATGTCGCTATACATCCTAGCGACTGCACATATAGCGATACTAATTATAAATGTCGGTATTTTTGCTAGCGGCAATTTTTTCAAATTTTAGTAACACTTAAAAGTGTCGTTATATCATAGTTTTGTTGTAGTGATAATTCTTAAAAACAATTCTACATATCTTAAACTTTTAAACCCTGTTTGGTTGGGGATAAAGGGGGAATAACCCCCTTTATTCCCCAATTCTTGCCAAACAAGAGAAAAAAAAAATATAGGGATAAAGGTTTAAAATATTTCCGGCTTAACGGGTTATTCCAGAATAATCCGTTAATTTCTATTCCACCTCCCCCCTGGAATAAGGTTTATGCCCAGGGGCAATGAATGAATTTTTTTTTTATTTTTTTTACTTTAGCTTACCTTCCTATCTGAGACTATATTTACTAAAATATACTATTTACTAATTATGTTTACTAATTTTATTTAATAAAATATACTATAAAATATAAACAATTATTTTATATTTTGTTTATTAATTATGTTTATTAATTTTGTTTACTAATTATTATTTACTAAAATATACTATAAAATATAAAAAATTATTTTATTTAGGTAAGATATAATTTATTAACAATTAAATTATCATTCTAATTAATTTATAATAATTAAAATTAATTTTTATATATATAAGGTAAGGGTAAAATTGGCATTTCGATAAAAAATCTATCGCCTCTTTCCACTATTCTCCACTATCCTATAATTTTAACCAAACACAAATTTTTTTACTCCAGAGAATACCAACTTTTGAACCAAACGCAATTTAACTTTTATACTTGATTATTCCGGAATAACAAACTATCCTAATATAAAAAAATTTATACCTTTTAAATTTATACCCGAACCAAACGGGGCAGAGTAATCCGTTATTTCACACATCCAAAATGTTGAAATGATCGAAAATTTTCACCAGAAAAACATTTATAGCAGTGTTGCAGGTTTAAGTGTTTATTTTTATCTCTATTTCTGCATTAAGCTGTAGTCATTTAAATGGAAACTTGTGTGGCTCATAAACAAATGGATAAACTTGGGTAAATGAATTTACAGTTTGGTAATGTAATATTAATTTACGCAGATATAATAACATTTATTTTAAACAAATCGTCTCAGAAACCAAGAATTTGCCATATAGAAAGGGTTTGTAACAATTTTATACGAACAGTGCTGTACCGAATCCCAGATGATCACCCAATAATTGTGTTCACCGAAACATTGTATACGGCCTCTTCATGCGAACCGCGGCGCCGACGCCGCCACACTCCATTCTCCGGACGATACCGCATGCGGACACTATTGCGATCCAATCACAACCGTCCGTTGCCGGAGGCGGAGACTGTTTGTGTCCGGATGGACGGTGGATCGAGTACCCGCACGGATGCGTCCGCATACTCCGCCATCTCCGTGGGTCGCTCCGACACGATCTCCCCCCCCGCTCCCGCGTGCCTTCGGATTAAGATTCGGTCAACTCGGTCAATTTCGGCGGCCTCTTTATTGCGTGGACCCGGTCTATAGACCGGGCTCATAGAACTCTCCTTAGGGAGGGCTCTCAAGCTTAAATTTTTATGTTTGGAACATAGTTAGTTAATTCGAATTCAGCAAAAATTCGGTACGGATATAATACGGATAAAATTTGTATTATAATTTTAAAATTCGTTGAAAAATTCGGCTAAAAAACGGGCTCGTTAATTATTCGGATACGTGATTTATACGGAAATAATACGTTCACTAATTAAAAATTCGGGATCAAAAATTCGGCTATTAAATTAAAAAAAAATTAAAAAATTTATACTATTAGTATAAACAATTATAATTTTTTTAAATAATTTAATCAATTTATTTAGAAATAAATAAAATATTTATTTAGAACAAAAAAAAAATATAATTTTAAATTATTCCCAACAAATAATTTTAATTCGGATTCTCAATAATTCGCGAATAATTCATGAATTAACTAACTATGCTTTGAAAAGGAACGATTTTTTCATCCAAAAATTCGTAATTCGTGAATAATTCACGAATAATACTTTTTGACTCAAAAATTCACGAATTATTTTAAATTTTTGGAAAAAATCAGAAACAGCCCGATTAATTCAGATTCTCAATAATTCACGAATAATTCGCGAATTAACTAACTATGATTTGAAAATGCCACAAAAGTCTATGGTCCGCGGTCCACGTACGTACGTACGTACCAATTTCTCCGATTCCTACAATAAAACCACCACCTCCCACCCCCCACACACACTCTTCCATTCCTCTCTCTCTCTCTCTCTCTCTCTCCCTCTAGAGCTCTCTCTTCTTGTTTGGAGAAGAGGTGGTGGTGGTGGTGGCGGCGATGGGTGGTCCAGCGACGGCCGAAGAGCTGCGGCGAGAGGCGGAGATGGAGGAAGAGGAGGGGTGTAGGACGCCGAAGGCGGCGGAGAGGCGAATTTCGGAGTCGGCGCCACTGAAATGCCCCGCCACGCCTAGGAAGCGGCGGAGCGACGTCACGGGGCCACGGCCCCCTCCGCGGCCGCGCAAGGATTTCTACGCCGGTGCGGATCTCGACGCCTTCTTCGCGGCCCACAACCTCTAGATTTCACCATCCTATACGCATGCATCTAACCATGTACATATAACTCTGCAGTTGTAGAAACCTTGTAGTGTGTATATGGTCAGTGTGTTGACCGTTGACTTGAGATTGCTCAGTCAACTACTTGGTGTTGACTTGTCCACAAACTTCTTTTGTTTATGAATGATTGAAAATGTTTCAAAAAAAAAAAAAAAAAAAAAATTAAACTTTAATATGTAACATGTGATTTATATAGCTCATTTTTACTTCAAAAAGTTGCTTTTAACTATTTTATTATTCAACTTTTTTTTGACACTTTGAATTATACGGGAGGCAAATTAAAGTTTATCCAAAAAAAGAAAAAATTGATGACTCTCCAAATTATAGAACATTTAAAATTGAAATGTAACCTGTAACTTTATTTTATTTTGTTTACACCTTCGACCTATCGGGGACAAAAAAAAGTCGAATTCGATAACTAAATTTCGAGATACATCTAACAAAATTTGTATGTTTCACAAAGTAGAGATACATAACAAACAAATTACAATTAAACATATCCCCTTTGTTCTATGTTATTAGTAGTAACAAAAGGTGGTCTCACTACAACAAAATTAGATTATAGGAACATATATTTGTGACACTTTTGTATTAAGTGTTCTATTTATATTCCATCTATATTCAAAATTAGGTTATAGGGATATATTTTTAAAACACATTACAAAAATATGTTCCTATACATCCTAGCGACGGCACATATAGCAACACTAATAATAAGTGTCGGTATTTTTGCCAACGACACTTTTTAAATTTTAGAAACACTTAAAAATATCGCTATAGCATAATTTTATTGTAGTGCCTACCCCAAAATAGCTATGTAGCAGTCCTTTGACAACTATCTTTAAAACTCACTCCAAAGTTGAAGACAAAACCACTGAAAAACATCATAAAAAAAATTTCCAGTGATGCTACATAACGCGAATCAAATGCGCCCAATCAACATTTTGAAGCTGCAATGTGAGAGTTCACTAGTACTATATATACTTCTATAAGTAGAGTTAATACTTGAGGTGGGTATAGTCAAGTACTATTCATGAGAAATTGAAAACCTCATAGTGAGAGTAGATCACTAGCATCCACATTACAAACAAAAGAAACCGAAAAAAATGAGGCGACAATTCAACAATTAATACAAGCATTGCATATTATTGAGATTTCCATATCCGAAAAGTTAGAAAACAAAAAAGCAATTAACACATCAGGTCTGAAAACTTGTATAAAGTAATACAATTCAATGCGCAAACAATACAGCACTCTTTTTTTTTTTTTTTTTGTTGGAATAAATGGAGAGCCTCGCATGGCGAATTGCATGCGAGACTCGGGTTTATAGCAAGCGAGAAACTTACGTAATTTCTATGTATACCTTCCTTCCCTTTGTCAACGAATGCCCATTAAATTGATATATGGATTGATATACGAATGGAGGAATGAGTTAAAGAATAATCTAATCGCTCGTTCTGAATACGAGATGATGGCAGGTCCTGTCGCAGGGGTATGCACAGTCAATCTCCTTTACCAGAGTCCGGTCGAAATACCAATCGCTAACAGCAGTGGCGACTCTCTGCACTTCAAAGGCAACAGCATAAGAATTATGAAGAAGGATCTCGCTAAAGAGAAGAACATTACGGCATCAAGCCAAAAGATACTACCACATGCGAGAAGTTTCGAATGCATAACACTAATATAACGTAACAAAACACAATCTTTCCAATGTTTGTAGTCATTGTATGAATGAAATGGTGGTACCTCTCGAGAAACAATACAAATGTTTATTTAGCAAGAGTCTAGCTACTATACTCTTATGAGTACGATAGCCCTCGTACTTACAAGTTGTTTTCGATGATACAGTTTTTAAATCGACGATCCATTCTGTTAAATATGATTTAGAGCATTTGGACGTTCTAGAAAACCGAATTTCATGACTTTTTGACATCATATACCTTATGATCAAGAGGCCTCAAAATTAATAATCTTAATGGCCAATATGGGTTACTTTCTAGTTTAACAATGTAGAAGAGTCAAAATCAGTTGAATTTTTAACAGAAAATTCTATCCACTATCTAGATCAAGATCAAAAACTTCGATCTTGAATTGAAGAATCCGATCTCTATTTTTATGAGGTCGTTCAATTTTGGTCGTTCTTTTTACACCCACTTTATGGACTTTATTATAATTTCGAAAAATTTTGAAATTCGGTTTCTCGGTACTTCAAATGCTCTTAGATTATATTTAACTGTATGAATCGTCGATTCAAAAGCTCTATCATTGAAAACGATTTATGAGTACTAACACCTCCGTACTAAGAAGAGAATAGTAGCTCTACTCTAGTTAGCAAAATTGGTCTCATCTCATAAAATAGTGTTGTTATATCCTTATGAATACATAAGTTCCCTAAGAATAGACATCATACAGTTCATGTCTCGAAACAAGCTTGCCCGGTTTTTCTATGACCATTGATTGTGCATACATCTTTAGGAGAATGAAACATGCATAGTCCAAATCCGTATGCACGTTTGATACTCATAGACGAATTTGGAACTCATAACAAGTTAGAGTTTAACGAACACTCGTTAGTATACTTGTAATAGCTATCACATCTGAAAACGGTCCACACCAAGCTAAGTTCAAAAGATTTTTTTTACGCAATACAAAGGCAAGATGAGAAGAATAATTGAAACAGCAAGCCAATAAGAAGTAACAGTAATAGTGAAGCTTAAGTTTAGGCAATAAATAAAGAGTTATTGAAGCTTAAGTTGAAACAATCAATAGGAATTTATCATTTATGCAGGAAAACACCAGAGGATTTAAACACTGAGAGAGTTACAGATCTTGTATATTATACACAATAATTATCCTATTAAATGTAAGCAGTAACACCAGACATAGGCCTACCAATTCAGGATCTAGACCTTGAGCTATAAAGAATGAGAAAAGAAAGAATGTAAGATGAAACAAAATACAAATACTGCATTAAGCTAGCTTGTATTCTGGTGATTGATTTCGAGCTACAGTTTTGTGTGTGGTTTCATGAAGCACATAGTCTATATATGTCGCGCACAATATTCTATCGATCTAAAGTGCTCGATGTTCACACATGCTGAGAGTAATTGCAGACGATTACTTGACAATAAACAGAACACTTTTAAGATGTTATTGCGTTACTGAGATACATCAAGGAAAAAAAAAGGGAAAGAAAAAGGTTTGTTATTTAACTTCAGCATGACATGATCAGAAGAAACAGCAAAAAACTTTTCAGAAATAAGAGATGTTATCATATTTGTGATTTGCTTAATTGTAATAATTTATTCTGCATATGCATGGATCGTGTTTATTCTCACATCATAATGTTATTTATTATCTGAACTAAATGTTAGATGCAGCTATTTCTCAAATATGTGAAAGAGAATGAATAATTTGAGGATCTATTCTACCAACACTGCATGCACAAGTGAATTAGATCCTTACTGCAACTATTGCTTCGCGGCATTGAAGTTTTCCTTTTCGAGTTTCTTGCATATGTATCCCTAATGAGGAAATTGCTTAAACACCCTGACAAAATTGGTATTACATGTGTTTCCCTGTCAACCTTGCATTCCCTGTCAGGGGCTTATCTTGGCCAAAATTATTTTTTTTGGTGAGGGCAAAAATGCCAACAAAAAATATTCTCAGTGGCACACATGCAAATACCAACTTCGTGAGAGCATTTATGCAATTTTGCATTTCTGCAAGGTGTCTATGCAAAAACTTAGCCTTTCTATTAATCATAAGGTCACATGTAGAGTGTTGCATGTACTTTTTGTAAAACTTATTGGGCCCAAATCACCTGCCAAAATGCTTAAACCCAGTTATTAGTTTTAGAGTCCCAAATCCTTATATTGTCGATCATAATTCCTATCATATCCAATGTGGGACAATTGGAGCGTTACGATCTCCTCCGTTTAGATCCTAACGTTCTTGTCAAGTCCGAGCTCAACCATACACCTAGACCAGAATTACAAGACAATGTGAGATTTCTATATGTGGCTCCTGCAGGTTTAAGAGATAGCTTCCACCAAATCCGTGGTATAACACTTTGTCCCGCAAAACGTTTAGTCTCACACTTCCTGCTAATATTTGGCTTCGATACCAAATATAACAATCCGGCTCAATAGCACTAATAACTCGTTGGGCTGAAATCACCAGGCAAAAATGCTTACGTCCAGTTATTAGTATTAGGGTCCCCGATCCTTATATTTCCGTTCATAAGTATAGAATTTCTTCGACAACAAGTCTTGGAAGTTGCTAATGACTTGCCCTCCCTAGACCAACAACTAGAGCACCCAAATATTATTTCTTATTCACCACTCAAACAAGTTACATGAATAATATTATCGACTACAGGCTTATTAAACGCCTCTGAATTCTCGAATAAGCCGATACTGTCTCATTAGTGGGACTCCAAAAACCACCTACAGTATACAAAATAGACTGATATGTTTAGTATTGATGAAACTAGGGGGAGAGTTAGTTCCGCATGGAAAAGAGAATTAAGAGCGGAGGGGTTTTTGGAACTGTTAGCAACTTATGGAGGTTATGAGTTCCACCCAAAAGTTTTCTTTTTTCTACAAACTTTCTATGTTACCCTGCAGTGAAAAGAATATTTGAGTCATCACTTCCTAGTTAGACATCGATATGATTGCTGATATCATTTTTAATCACACCAATTATCTTATACTCCTTGAAAAAATATTTAAAAGTGTATGACCTTTTCTCAATCGATATACGACGGCAAAGCCATGTTAGCTGCACATAACATTCTAAATATTATGATAATTGCATAATGTAAATTCCTTTTGTGTAGAGGATGCTTGTTATTTGTGACCTTCATATATTTATATAAAGTTAATAAAACAATAATCTTTACGGAACTATCGGAGGCTTCCTATTCTTCCTATTCTTCTTAGGCATTCTCTTGTCGAGATGATGACAAGTCTTGTCACAAGGGTACGGACAGTCTATCGCCTTAACTTCGGATCGATCAAAGTACCAGTCACCTACAGAGTGTGCTATTCCCTGCACATCATTAGCCAATAAATATATTATAGAATTAGGAAGAACCTAAATAAATAGTTGTGTATCCTCTTGTTGCGGATGGCGGACATTAGGTTACCTCAAATTGAAAACATAGCTCAATCAGTTTACCCCATAGAGAATTTTTACCTAGTTTAGTTTGACGAATTATTAGTCGATTCTTTATTAGAAACTGATTAAGCTTACCTTCAACATAGTAAACAGTTGATGACTTCGACTTAAGATCTCAAACCAGGGAAATGCCTGGTGATGCTGTCGCATAAATTTATCAGCTACCAAAAACTCCATATCCCTAGTCTCTCCTAAATGAGGTATAATAAGTAATATAAGCATTGATATATCCTTGTCCGGGTCTATGCTTTTGTTTACTGTTAGCATTGTTGCTCTATTTCCTAAAAAGAATGTCGTAATGTACTTTCCTAGATCATTTTCTGCTGTCGAGACTCCGTTTACTTCATTTTGTATCAAATCATGAGGACCAAAAAAATGCGTAGCAAGTATAATCTAGTAGTTTATATGTGTTAAATTATGTGAAACAACTGTTATTCTCCAAAAGCTCAAGCTGTCTGAGGATGGTGTTTTCGAGATTTCTTGATAGGCTCAAGATGCGAAACTGAATTAAATGTGAGGAAATTAAAATGAAGCAAAGAGCCTGGCAGGACTCGAATTCAGGACCTTCTGCTCTGATACCATGTTAAATTATATGAAACAACCGTTATTCTCCAAAAGCTTAAGCCGTTAGAGAAGAGTATTTTTAATATTTATATTCAGCGGTATGTACCATACCTTGTTCTCGATAAGTGGAGAGTTACTCGCGTACCACGTGTCTTGCCTCTCCATTTGACAATGAGCGAAACACGAATTTATAAAGAGCCCATTTTGCCTTGACAAGGAGAAACCTCTTAAATAATTAAGCATTTCATTCCTGAATCCTGCATTTGACCAAGGAGCCCATGTAGACAATTTTAATATTTGACGATGAAAGGGATTATACGTAAAGAATTAGAAAAGATAGTATGGGAAAAATCTGAGAACCTTGCAAAAAGTTGATCTGATTGGTGTCGCAAAACAAGTGATTCCTCGTACATTTCGCCCAATGCCCTTGCGGATCAACTGTTTTCGGGGCTAAACTTTGCTGGAGCTGAATATTACGAACATTTGTTAGTATTCCATCTTCTAAGATTGAAAAATGTTCCAAGTTTTGACGGATCGGAGAAGAATTTCACCTGCCACACGTCGTATGCGGTATTCAAAATGAAAAGAGGAGTCTGAATGTTGGGCAACACGTTCTGCGGAAAGAAGCACTGCAAAAATAGTGATAGAGAAATGATTAGAAATGAAACTTATTATATTTGTTTAGTATATTATGGTCGAATTCATTCTAAGAAGTTAACAATACCGAAATTGCGTCCATGCGAGAAGTGCAGCTCGTGGGCAAGCTCCTCGCAGAGCGCTATACATTCACGGAAGTTTTCAATATGAGGAAAAAACACAAATAAGAGTAACTAAGGCAGTGTTTTAACATCGATAAATCATAACTTGATAACATTTTGACATGAAAAAACTAGATAAACAATAAATTACAGGAATCACCTGTAAATTAACTACACCTCCAAAGAAAGATCTTAGTGTGCGCCCTCCGGCAATGTCAGCACTATAATTACGGAACGAACTGGTATCAGCCTCAATATGGGGAAACGAATGGAAAGAAATAAAGAAAAATAGGATAAGATGTCGGAAGAGTTAAATATGCACACAGTAGTGAAAAATATTTTGTAGATTTAAAAGTTTAATATGATCTTACGCATCGAGAAACATGCCCGCATCAGCAAGACACTTGACTCTCGTGCTTCCAGGAAACAATGCTCGGAATTCATCGCAGTGTTGTATGGTAGCGAGCCCACCCGCAGAACACCCCGCAAGGAGCGCCTGGGAACATCAATTTTAGGCAACAGCAACAGAGAAAGAAATAAGATAAAATAAAAAATTATTGCAAAAGAAATTTTCGCGGATAAGGAGTGACCTGATCAGCATTGCGCATTCCCCTTAGCATAAGTTCTTGCATAGCAGCTACAAAGATCCGCTGACCTCGGAAAAATAGCCCTGCCGCCTAATTAAAGTAAAAGCACATTTTGAACATATCAATAAAAGCCTTCTAAACTACGAACTTTACAGTCTTTATCAGATAAAAAGTCATTTACACTGAAAATCGTTAGATGGTTCGTATCAACTAAGAACCGATCAAGAAAATCACAAAATAGGATAGCCCATCATTTGCACGGTCTCGAACCTAAAATTATGAGCAATCTTAACGACGAGAAACATGACCATTAAAACCATTTAAACAGCAACAAATTAGTTTGTACTTATAGCAAAATTCAAAAGATTGAATAATCGCTACAAGTTACTACCGATGATAATTTACAAACTGAAAATCGTAAGTGTAGTTTGTGGAAAAAGAAAGAAACATTATACAGACCCGATTGTGGCCTTCACCAGTAAAAGATGCTCCATCGCAGTAGCGAATTTTTACTCGGTTCCAGTTATAAAAGTCTGATATAAACAACAGAAGAATCATTAAACACATAATTATGTACAAATATCTAAAAGTTATGAGGGATCTGCTCAAAGGGAAACCAGGATTTTCTTCGCGTTTGTCGCTGAGTATTCCGGTAAACGGTATCTCTTTTTCCATGTAGTTTGAGGATCCGCGATGATTTGTCTTGCGGAAAACACAAGAACTAACATCACTGCACCAGCCTCCGCCCTACGGAGTTGCAGTTCACAAAATGAAAATGAAAATGAAAATGAAATATATAGATTAAATCGCGCAAAAATCTGATCCAATAGTTCACAACAAAGAGAGTGATAACTATAATTTTCAATTTACAAATGTTCTCACCTCTAGATTAACTAGCCAACTATTTGCTCCTGATCCATACCCAGAATGTAGGTGGTAACCAGGTAAGCTTCCATCTAAGCATACTGAAATAATAATAATAATAAAAAAATCATGTTATCAAACAAAGTTTAATAAACAGGAACAAAATTATCATTCCTATTAACTTGCTCACTTTAGCTTTACTTTTTGCAAGTTTGATTGAACCTTGTTATTTCACCTTTTTTTTTTTTTTTTTTTTTTTTTTTTTACAGTAAATTACAAGTCTAGCTGCAATTTATATGTAGTACTAAAAACTAAAATTTTGAATCAACCACCCAAAATATTCCAAAAGATCGATTTTATGTTAAATTCGCAGAAACCGCAATTGAATCTAATAAAACCCTCAGTTTAATTGACCTAAGTTCGAATAATCAAAATAATCATAAAAGGAGACTTACTTATAAACCAAACAACAACCACTGAATCTAAACATTCACATTCCAAAAGTAAATAAAAAAAAAAAAAAAAAAAAAAAAAAGAAATCCAGAATTATTGGAATACCAGCTCCCTGCGCATCGGCGGATCGGATGAGAGTCAAGCCCACAAGCAGGGGATTGCTAACCAAGATCCCACTGTTCTCATCCTGCACATTGCTCACATTCCACCTCTCAAACCCATGAACCCAGTTCACCAAAACAAAGCCTAATGAGGCATAATAGACCCACAATGGCTTCATGGCTCAGCTCAAGCATGTGAAGAGGAAATGGATCTGAAACCCCAACTCAGATAACAACACTTATTACGTATCTTCTTTCTAAATAGATAGATAGAGTGAAAAAAAAAAAAAAAAAAAAAAAAAAAATGTGGTGTGGGTTACTAATTTAGAGAGGTGGGCTACTGAAAACAGCAGCAGCAGCAGCAGAAGTTGAGAGAGATAGAGATAGAGAGAGAGAGAGGGGGGAAGGGCAGCTTCTCTTGTTATTTGTTGCAGTGTTTGGCTGTTACTGTTGCAATAAAGAGAGAAAAAAAGAGGGAAGTGAAAAGAGAGAAGGAAACATGATTTTCTCTTCTTTGCTGTTATTGTTGTTGTTGTTGTTTGTTGCTGATTTTTTGAATAAATGCCGGGGATTTTACTTTGCTTGTAAGTTTAATAAAGAGGAGGGGGAGGCGCATTAAAATAAAATTATGTATAGCGATCTTTTTAAGTATTTTTAAAGGCTAAATTATAAAAAAATTTTCTGTAATATTTCGCTTTTTTACTTTGCCTACTGTCTTTTAAAAGCCTATATTTTACCCTCTCGTAATTATCGAAATATGTATTTACTCCCGCCGTCACCATTCCGTGAGTAAACCGTCATTTTTTTAAAAAATATTATTAGATATATCCAAAATACCCTTCATTATATAAGCTAAAACTCATTCTCTCCAATATAAGATAAGGGCATTTTCGTCAATTTACCTCCGTTAACGCCGTTGTCCTCTAAAGACAATTCGGTAATTACGAGGGGACAAAATGTAGGCTTTTAAAAAATATGGGGTAAAGTGAAAATGTGAGATATTATAGAGAATTTTCTGTAATTAAAATATTTTTAAAAGTTAAAAAAGTATTGCTGATAAAAATACCAACACTTATTATGTGCCATCGCTAGGGTATATAGCGATATATTATTATAATATATCTTAAAAAGTATGTCCCTATAATTTAATTTTGGACATAGATAGAATATAGATAAAAAACTTATAAAAGTGTCACAAAAAATATTCCTATTATCTAATTTTGTTGTAGTGACAAAAAATATTCATAAAATTTATCTGAAATATAAATTTTACTTTTAATTAAATTTTTTTTTATTTGAGTTGATTAATTATAAAAATTTGATAGTAAAATTAAAATTTAACTACATTAATTGTCTAGTAAAATAATTTATTTATTTTTAAAAGTAACGAGTTTATTAAGAAAAAGATAAATATATGTATATAATTTTATATAATGTGGCCTCAACTTTTTATTTGTTTTAGAATTTATGCTGTTAATTTCTATCTATGGTAAAAAATAGTTAATGCATGAGAAGTTAAATAGTTTATACTTTTTTTTATATATAATTTATATATATTTTAATGTAGTCCATAATTTCTATAAAAATTTAAAATATTTAATTTTTAAAAATGTGCAGCACAGCATGATATTTCCCCTTTTCAAAATTCAATTAAAAAATAAATAAATAAATAAAATGAGAAGCATTTATGAGAAATTGGTGAAACTGTTGATTAAATATTTCAAATGGGGGTTAATAAATTGTAATATGTGAAACATATTTGGAGAATTAAATCAGATTAAAGTAACATATCAAAAGAGATTGAGACAATAATTAATGAGGCAAAGATTCTGTGTGTTAGGCTCCCTAATAATGATTGAGGTAACACCCCATGTGGATGTATGATGTTACATTACAATGAATGGGTCATAATCAACAAATAATCCCAGTGGAAATTATTTTGTGTGCAAAACAAAATTTTATATTTAATTACAAAAATTTCTCATGCATTACTAATTGTACTCAATTTCACATGGTGATTGTTTTACTAGAAGAGAATAAAAAATATTGTTTTTCAAAAAAAATTAGTAATCAAATAATAAGAGATAAATAAAATTTTATCTGTAAAATTTTTAGATGCATTTGGGGCCATTAATGTGATTGGCTAATATTGACACCACAATAATTTTACTTGGGATAAAAATAAAATTGTGGTTTGATTATATAAAAGACTATGGAGTTTTATAATAATAATTGGAGTTAAATATTTTGGGCTGGTGGTTTGGATCCAACAAATTATTATTACTAATAAATTGGATCGTTATACTTAGTATAAGAGTAAATTCATCGGTAAGAAATGTGAGACGGGTCTCACATAACGTGGTGTTTGTGGACTATGTATGTGATTGGGCTCACGAAGACGTCAAGAGTGTTGGGTTTTATTTGGATTTGATAATTTTAAACTTGTGTTTTGGTCTTTGGATCTTTTTCTTAGCCAATCTTGGGAAGTGGCATCTTGGGCTACCCAAGAGCCTTCCTTGGGAAGGAGCTTGTGGGCTGCCCAAGAGAGACTTTGTCCCCTGGTGAGTTAATGTGCTCTCTCACTTTGGACTCTTTATATAGAGAGCAGGAGAGCTTGGTTAAGGACAAGCTACAATTCTCTTCTCTTAATTTACATAACTACAATACACTGTGATTTACATTTTCCTCTTTGAGCTTATATTTTTGCTGGATCTCTGAAAGACGCTGGGTTCGTTACGCACCATTCCGAAGTCGTTGCCGACGGGGTGGACAGTGGTCGTTGTATCGCTAGGGGTGATTGCCGGAGTCTCGCACGTAGAGGGGCAATCTTGCTTCTAGGACAGTGCTCACGCACGCCTCGACGTTCACGGGCTTCATCTAAACTTTGTTCTATAATATTTTGAGTTTAAATTAAATTTAAATTATTTAAAAGAATTAATTTGAAAAGATAAATTTTTCTAACAAAGAGCCCAAACAGAATGAATATGTGACAAAAAAAAATATGATTACAGTCTCACATCGAATAAAAACGCGATTATGATTTAGTATATAAGATGTTATGAACTTTAATAAAAATAACCGAATTTAACTATTTTACGCTGTTGATTTAAACCCAGCATTTTGGGCTGATGGTTTGAATCCAACGAGTAGTTATTGCTAGCAAATTGAATCGTTACATCTAATAATTTTGATTTGATTGTCTCGGATAAACGACAGAAAAATATTGTATATTATTATTGTAATCAATTTAAGCCTGTCAATTCAATAAGTTAGAAAGGAGTCTTAAAAATCCATATCAAGAGGAATTTGGTGATAAAATGGCTGAGAGCCAAATGGAGACAAGTTTGTGATAGTTTTAACTAATATTTTTAAGGATGGGTGATTGGTATGTTATACCTAATTGCTTATCTTTTTTGGACTGGATAGGGGACACCAAGCCAAAAAGGAGGAAAGGGATACTTCACTAGGGAAAAGAAAAGGTATATAAGAATTTTTGGCCCCCAAATTGGGGTAAGGAATATAATTGGAAATGAAAAAACTTTCAGAAAAAAAAGGCACATCTAGCCCTCCTCTATTATTTTGTGATGGTTGAGTAGTGCTATCAAAAGAAATACTAAATCTTTTTATTATTTAATAAATTTTTCAGATTGAGTTTTACTATTTAGCACTTAATATCTTATATTAGCTTTCTGTCACTATAGAAGTTCTAAATCAAGGATTTAAGTGCCGTGGCACGGGATTGTGCCGAAAACTTGCCAGCACGGTACGGCACAGTGCGTGCCGAGCCGTGCCGATGAGTGCCGGTCACAAAAAATACATGCGCGTGTGCCGATACATAATGATATGAAATATTTAATTTCTTTAGTAATAAAATTTTTTAATTGCTTATTATGTATCTTTATCAAATATTTTGAACTTTATTAAGAAAATTACTTAGTAATTTTAAGAAAAAAGGGTTTTGAACTGTGTCATCGGCACGGGAGCTGTATCGTGCCGGTATCTTATTGGCACGGTACGGTATGGTAGATACGGCCCGTGCCAATGGATACTTAAAACCTTGTTGTAAACTCTCTTTTTTGTCAAATATTTTGTTAGCGATTATTGTAGCTCTAAACAAAGATAGAAATACTAAAAACAAGAACTAAGAAATATAGTTTTGAGTTATGTTTTTCTTTCTTTGTCAAATTTTTTGTTCTCCTTTTGAACAAAATAAGTTGTGTTTTCCTTTTTCTTTCATTCCTTCTTTTTATTTTTTGTTCTCTTTTATTTTATTTTTTTTAAAGTAGACTACTAAGAAATTTTTAAAATTCTCATCTCTTTTTTGTGTGATTTACTGCTACGTAGAATACAGATTTGTGTATAAGCACCGATAATTCATTAAATCTATCAAAATTTGTGTCCTATATATCCAAACTTTGATAACTATCTCTGAAGAGTCAAATATCTTCTGCAAGGAAACAAAATTCTGCAACTTAAGAAATTATTCATCAAAATTCATGCACTCATGGGGCATATAATTAAGCTTTTCATGAAGAGACTATCACAGTAAAATCAAATTATGCCTTTTATTCTACATTAATTGTTCTTATATAATATTATTGTAAGAAACAGAAAAGTCATTGCACTTAATTGAGTAACATGTAATGTCCACAAAGAGCTAATGAGCTGTTCATAATCAATATCTTAGTACAATTCGATCGCGTCGCCTAACTTATTATGCTAATTAATTGAACATGGTCTAAACTACCATTACTGGTATTTACAAAATATCATTATAATTATCATCTTTTATCAATATTATATGCTGATAAATATTAATGTACATTTGTGACCTTTGTTACAGCTAGGCACTTCTAAAATTTTCAATGATACGAGGGATTTGGCATTGCTTGCCACCCCTGAACTGCATTGCTTGCCACCCCTGAACCGCATTGATGAGCCTAAGAGCTTCCATCTTTGTTGGTTCGCTGCTGCCCTTATCCTGCTCAGTTTGGACAACATTTATCTGTTTTTTATTTGGACAATCTCTCGCCCAATAATTTTCGCCACAAACGTAGTACATCAGCTTTTTGGATAGCGCCTTGAACCCAAGCTGCCCTACCTTTGGCAAGGCGGAGATGAAGTCCATGGAGATGCTCTCCTACGGACGGTTCGGAATAGGCAATGGCTCGAGAAGACCGCCAGGTCACTGGTGTTCAACCTTGTCCTGTTGTATACTAAATATCTTCAAGGTCTTTTTTTTTTTTTTTTTTTTTTTTTTTTTGGCTAGAACAAAAGGCAAGGTGGCCTAATCAGAACCATTGTAGACCAAAAGTAATATTGGAAAAATTACAAATTTTGTGGCAAGCAAAGAATATGAAAAAGTGCTTTGAGAAGAATTAAGTTAAAAAAATAAAAATAAAAAAAAGTGCTTTTTGTTTTGAGGAGGGATTCTTGTGCTTTGCCCTTATTACCAACACCTTAATTAAGAGATTAAACAAGGTTAATTTACTAGGGAGGTCATCTTTTCAATTTCAAAGTTTTGAGATGAGTTTTGCTAATTAATTAATTAAGTTGTTGGACAACAAAAATGTCATTTTCCTTTAATGTGATGATAGAACATCATATGCTTATTATATAGTTCTGAAAAATCACTAAGACAAAATTATATTATAATGACATTTTTAAGTATTTTTAAAATTTTTAAAAAATATCGCTGATAAAAATACCGATATTTATTATTAGTGTCGTTAGGGTATATAGCGATACATTATTATTATGTGTTCTAAAAATATATCACTATAACCTAATTTTAGATATAGATAAAATATATATAGATAATACACTTATACAAAAATATTATAAAAGTATGTTTCTATGATCTAATTTTATTATAGTGTTTAAAGATGTGATGTATTGTATATGAGTTATTATCGAGCAATTGGCTGCGAAACGATCAATTGTAGAATTTTGACGTAGAGCAGTAGTACTATATGAGGCAGGCATGCATTTGATGATATATATGATTAATGTGGGAAATATATCCGCTATCTTAGAATTAATCATGGTACTACCTAAGTTACCAATTCTCAAAACAAAAAAATAATTTTTCTAATATGTATTTTTTTCAAAATATGTTTAATTACTTTTGCTTGGTGAAAGTTCATATGAAAACAACATATTGTATGTACACTAGTTTGTGCTATTTTTAAAGGCTTAGATATAATATTAATTTAGAACTTCTAAAGGGTATATATATATATATATATATATATATATATATATATATATATATATATATATATATATATATATATATATATATATATATATATATTGTTGTTATGTGGTGGATCCATATTGGTTGATTTTAATTTAATCAAATTCGCATGAGACGTAGATAATGATTTATTCTTATATGCTAATTAGAATAACATCAAAATTTAATTACTTTTATTTGTTAAGAATAAAATTAAAAATATATATATTTTTTATTAGTTAAGAAATATATCTTAACTAATATTTTAAAAAATCTTTTCTGTCTCTCTATTTCGGGTGTGTGACGTAACGCATTACAACAAAACTATGATATAGCGATAATTTTAAGTGTCTTTAAAATGTAAAAAAAATACTACTAAAAAAAATACCGACACTTAATTGTTATTAGTGTCGCTATATGTGTAGTCGTTAGAGTGTATAGCGACACATTAGTGTAATGTGTTCTAAAAATATGTCACTATAACTTAATTTTGAATATAGATGGAATATAAATGTGACACTTACAAAAAAGTGTCACAAAAATATGTCGATATAACCTAATTTTGTTGAAGTGACGAAAGAAGAAAAAGAAAAAAAAGATTTCATCTTCCTTTTTTTTCTCTAGGTTTTAGGTTGGAGTGTCGACATAGAAGAGATTCTGATAGTCCGATTTGCATTCTATCCGCGCATTCGATCTACAACGCGGGTAGGAAATACGTGAAAGATTTAAAACTATCCAGATGAGTGCTAGAACGAGTACACAAACTTAACAAAATCAAAAACAATTATCACACAAAAGCATATTTTAAATGCACGACAAAATAATGAACACATGCCCGAAGTCTACCACTGACATTCGACTTTTTTTCTCAAAATTTTATCGTCGCACCGCGAAACCGTCGGTGAATCAAAAAATATAAAATCGATACGATTTTCAATTTCGGATCACATCTAACAACAAGGATGATCTAAGAAATCTGGTAAAACAAACAACTCGATTCGATTTCAATAGTTCTCGAATACGTTAGCTATTCAGTTTGTAAATTTTTACTATTTTCTAATTCTAACATATATGTAATGAGAGGTTTACATGAAAACATAAAATAAAGTAAAACTCTAGTACCTCTTATGCATGAAAATACTACAAAGAGATATGGGTGTTGGGACAAAAATACTATAAAGTATTGATTCATAGAGAGATGTGTGAACACATGCACATGCAAATAGTTAATTATTATTATAATCCAAATTTTACAATAATCAAAATGATTCCCATCTCAGTAGATTAATTTGTGTAGTGATTGGAGAATATTTTTAGCTTGCAAAAGTACTCTTGTCTGCTTTTGACAAAGGTCAAAGATCTACCAACTAGCAGAAGCAGATCGTCAAATACCAACGACAATTGTAGGGGGGAAAGAATACCGGTATCCGGTATCAGATTATGTAAATCCACAATCTGCTCCGGTACCACAATCCACGTCGGTACCGTCTAGAGTTGGGATTCCGTAAAATAAGATTCATTAATTAAGAGAAGAATTACACCGATTACACATACTGAAATAAGATTCATTAATTAAGAGAAGAATTACAATTAACTAAGAGAAGAATTACACCAATTATACAGACTTTTTTTCTATAATAGAATAGTTTCTTCTATAATAGAGTAGTTTCAAGAGTAGTTTCAATCCGAGCCCTCTTCTTCTATAATAGAGTAGTTTCAATCCGAGCCCTCTTCCTAAATCTCTCTCATCATTCTCTCGTCTTCTATAAATCTAGAAGACTTTTCTATTTTCTCTCTTTTTTGTATCGTACAATCATTCTCAAAATCATACGTATTTATATATATATATGCTCTCTACATTAGAGATATATATATAAACTCCGCTCAAGATAAATCAAAATCTACTTAAATTAAGATTATACTCTAATTAATATTTAAATATAAATTAATTTATCTCTAACAGATTTAAATATTAATCCTAATTCAATTAAAATTTAATTACAAAACTAACCAAATCCTAACAGAAAATTTGCATGTTCAAATACATTTTCAAAGGTCCCTTCAAATATCGCTGATTGTATTGATAATAATATGTTGCTAGTTTAATTTTCTTAAACATTATAATTTAATTTAACTCTTAGTGAGGAATATTGACTTATTAGCCACAAGAATTGAGATATTGGATGAATTATGCAAAGAATTTATTTAGAAACAATACATTTGCTGTAGCTGTTGATGTGTCATTAATGATATGTAAAAGTAGATTATTGGGTCAACTTTTTAATATCATAATTTTCACTTATCAGTACTTTTTAAGGAAATTTTTTAGTGTACTCAAAGTATGTGAAATGAGATTATTGTTTTAATTTGTAATATCATGTTTGCTAGTTTAATTTTCTTAAACATTATAATTTAATTTAACTCTTAGTGAGGAATATTGACTTATTAGCCACAAGAATTGAGATATTGGATGAATTATGCAAAGAATTTATTTAGAAACAATACATTTGCTGTAGCTGTTGATGTGTCATTAATGATATGTAAAAGTAGATTATTGGGTCAACTTTTTAATATCATAATTTTCACTTATCAGTACTTTTTAAGGAAATTTTTTAGTGTACTCAAAGTATGTGAAATGAGATTATTGTTTTAATTTGTAATATCATGTGTAGCAGACGTAAAAAAATACTGACGTATTATCAACATTTAAGAAAAAAAAATTTAGATTACTCAAAGTGTTACCCTCAAATGCTAATGATTCATGTTGGAAATTTGGTACTCGTTCTGTTACCACATACTATTGATTCGGTACTTACTTCAGTATTGATTGTTGAGAATTCGCAACGAAAACGTCAAATGGAGTTTTTATCAAAAATCTGTTTTCTCAACAAATATTGAAACTAACGCAGCCACGAAAGAGAAAAAAATCAAAAAAAAAAAACCGAGTGAAATAAGATTCATTAACTAAAAAAAGAATTACACCTGACTCATCTTCTACATAGAATAGCTTCAATTTGAGTTTTTTTTTCTGAACCTCTCTCATCCATCTCTCATCTTCTATAAACCCAAAAAAATTATTTTCTTGAACGCACCCATACATTTGGTGCATCCAAAATCATAAATATTTTGACCATACCATATGGATGTGGCTAAGCCATAACACCACCAAAAAAAAAAAAAAAAAAAAAAAAAAAAACAATAGCACCTATATATACTATATTCATGCACTACAATAAAATTAGGTTATACCGACATATTTTTGTAACACTTTTTTACAAATGTCCCATTTATATTCCATCTATATTCAAAATTAGGTTACAGGGATATATTTTTGTGACACATTATACTAATGTGTTGCTATACACCCTAACGACTGCACATATAGCGATACTAATAATAAGTGTCGGTATTTTTTTCAGCAGTATTTTTTTTTTTAAGATTTTAGGAACACTTAAAAATGTCGTTATAGTATAGTTTTATTATAGTGATGGCTTACATTAAAAACTACCAAAATTCTAATCAAATTAAATTTCTATTCTAATTAATATTTAAATTTTAATTAATTTTTCTTCTATAAATTTAAATATTTATTCTAATCTAACTGAATTCAACTACAAATCTAACCAAATTCTAACAATTCACTCAATTTTTAATATTAAGATTTAATTTAGTAGATATATAGAAATTCAGATTTACCAACAGCACTTGAGAGGATTTAGTTGGGGCTATTATTCAAAACATAAAACTATATATAAAAAGAAGGAAAAAACATACATAACTTATCTAAACTATGAATCATTTTAATTTAACCACCCAACCTATTAAATATAAATATAAAAAAAACATCATTATCTATAAACTTAAGCTTTTTTTAAGTATGACGGTTGTTTCATATTTTTTTAATATGATATCAGAGCAGTAAATTTTAAGTTCGAGTACCGCAAGCTCCGAAAACTTTCGACTCCAGATGTGAGGAGTGGTGTTAAATATAATAAAATTCATTCTCTATCAGTTTAAGCTTTTAAATCATAACAGTTGTTTCATATAATCTAACATAACTTTCTAAATTTTTAATTTTATTATCCAACTTTTTAATTTATTTAATTTGAGTCAGTCGATAAAACTTTTACTTCAAATTTTGATAGCGTCGTTTATTTTTATAGGTTCAATTAGTACAATTTATGTAATTATCGTAACTATAAATTTATTAAAATAATTAGTTTAACTTTAAAGTCAAAATATCGTTGAAAGACTCAAATAAAACAAATTAAAAGGTTAGACGGATGTAATTGGATTAGGTGTGAGTGAGTTGGGTCGGCCCGTTAACCTAACGGGCCTATAAACGGATACTAATTTGTTGATCTATTTGGACTAGTTCGCTAAAAATTTAGACCGAAAAGTGTTTCGCGGACCGCAATTGGGCCAATTTTATTTTTCGCGGGTCTCAATTGTATTGTATGGTTATATGTTATGCTACATATAGAAGTAAGAAGATGCGCAAAGCTAGAATACATATAGATGTGATTAAGAGCATTTACTTCTGAACCGTTTTTGATAATAGAACTTCTGAATCCACAATCGGCACGGTCAAATATGATATAAGCTATTTGAGTTTTTTTTTATGTTTCGATGAATTTAGTAATTTTTTACATTATTTATCTATGTAGTACGCTAGTGACTATTTAGGTAAATAATGTTAAAAAATTAATATTTAAATTTTAAAAATCCTAAATTGTCTAAATCATATTAAACTGCAATGATTATCTATCGTTTTTGATTTTTCATTGTTGCATATGGTGCAGAAATAAGTGAACTCGTTTACTTGCAAAATAATCTAACATTACTCACAAAGAGATGTATAGAGCAATTTAAACTTTTAATATTATAATATTTCGAAGGCTAAATTACAGAAAATTTTCTTATAAAATACCGTTTTTTCACTTTGCTTTTCTGTTTTTCAAAACCTACATTTTGTTCCCTCGTAATTACGAAATTATTTTTATGGGACAACGGTGTTAATAGAACAGACGAAAAGACATAAATGCCCTTCTCTCCTTTCCCGTCCAACGCTCCCCCACGCGCTCCCGCACGCCTGCAGCACCCCACGCGCGCTGCCACCTAGGCCCGCACCCGAAGGGGACGTCGCGCACTGGCGCGGTCGTACCGCGTGCTCCCGCCGCTCGGATCCGCATGGTCGCGCCACGGCACCGTCCTCGCTGGCCCCCGAGGCGCGGCGATCGTGCTCACCGAGCTCGCCGCGCTCACCTACGCCCTCTGCGATAATCTAACATTACTCACAAAGAGATATATAGAGCAATTTAAACTTTTAATATTATAATATATTTTGAAGGCTAAATTACAGAAAATTTCCTTATAATATACCGCTTTTTCACTTTGCTCCCCTGTCTTTCAAAAGTCTAAATTTTGTCCCCTCGTAATTACGAAAAGACTTATGCCCTTCTCTCCTTCCCCGTCCAACGCTCTCCCACGCCTGCAGCACCCACGCGGGCTGCCACCTAGGCCCGCACCCGAAAGCGACGTCTCGCACTGGCACGGTCGTACCGCGTGCTCCCGCCGCTCGGATCCGCATGGTCGCGCCACGGCACCGTCCTCGCTGGCCCCCGAGGCGCGGCGATCGTGCTCACCGAGCTCGCCGCGCTCACCTACGCCCTCGTAATTACGAAAAGACTTATGCCCTTCTCTCCTTCCCCGTCCAACGCTCCCCCACGCCTGCAGCACCCACGCGCGCTGCCACATAGGCCCGCACCCGAAGGCGACGTCGCAAAGAGATATATAGAGCAATTTAAACTTTTAATATTATAATATATTTTGAAGGCTAAATTACAGAAAATTTCCTTATAATATACCGCTTTTTCACTTTGCTCCCCTGTCTTTCAAAAGTCTAAATTTTGTCCCCTCGTAATTACGAAAAGACTTATGCCCTTCTCTCCTTCCCCGTCCAACGCTCCCCCACGCCTACAGCACCCACGCGCGCTGCCACCTAGGCCCGCACCCGAAAGCGACGTCTGGCACTGGCACGGTCGTACCGCGTGCTCCCGCCGCTCGGATCCGCATGGTCGCGCCACGGCACCGTCCTCGCTGGCCCCCGAGGCGCGGCGATCGTGCTCACCGGGCTCGCCGCGCTCACCTACGCCCTCGTAATTACGAAAAGACTTATGCCATTCTCTCCTTCCCCGTCCAACGCTCCCCCACGCCTGCAGCACCCACGCGCGCTGCCACCTAGGCCCGCACCCGAAGGCGACGTCGCGGCACGGTCGTACCGCGTGCTCCCGCCGCTCGGATCCGCATGGTCGCGCCACGGCACCGTCCTCGCTGGGCCCCGAGGCGCGGCGATCGTGCTCACCGCGCTCACCTACGCCCTCTGCGACGTAGGTCAGCGCGGAGTCCCCGATCCTCTGCCGCCGACTCCATCTTCGCCCTCTGCGACGTCGGGCACCCCATGGCTGAGCCAGTGGAAGCTCTTCTTCTGTCCTCTCTCCGCCCTCGGCGGCGACGGGGGGGTCCGGATCCGGCCGGTGGGCCCCCGCTCGAGCAGCACGTATGGGGGGACATGTTCGAAGTCCTGAAGCGATATATAGAGCAATTTAAACTTTTAATATTATAATATATTTTGAAGGCTAAATTACAGAAAATTTTCTTATAATATATCGCTTTTTCACTTTACTCCCCTGTCTTTCAAAAGTCTAAATTTTGTCCCCTCGTAATTACGAAAAGACTTATGCCCTTCTCTCCTTCCCCGTCCAACGCTCCCCCACGCCTGCAGCACCCACGCGCGCTGCCACCTAGGCCCGCACCCGAAAGCGACGTCTCGCACTGGCACGGTCGTACCGCGTGCTCCCGCCGCTCGGATCCGCATGGTCGCGCCACGGCACCGTCCTCGCTGGCCCCCGAGGCGCGGCGATCGTGCTCACCGAGCTCGCCGCGCTCACCTACCGCCCTCGTAATTACGAAAAGACTTATGCCCTTCTCTCCTTCCCCGTCCAACGCTCCCCCACGCCTGCAAGCACCCACGCGCGCTGCCACCTAGGCCCGCACCCGTAGGCGACGTCGCGGCACGGTCGTACCGCGTGCTCCCGCCGCTCGGATCCGCATGGTCGCGCCACGGCACCGTCCTCGCTGGGCCCCGAGGTGCGGCGATCGTGCTCACCGCGCTCACCTACGCCCTCTGCGACGTAGGTCAGCGCGGAGTCCCCGATCCTCCGCCGCCGACTCCATCTTCGCCCTCTGCGACGTCGGGCACCCCATGGCTGAGCCAGTGGAAGCTCTTCTTCTGTCCTCTCTCCGCCCTCGGCGGCGACGGGGGGGTCCGGACTCCATCTTCGCCCTCTGCGACGTCGTGCACCCCATGGCTGAGCCAGTGGAAGCTCTTCTTCTGTCCTCTCTCCGCCCTCGGCGGCGACGGGGGGGTCCGGATCCGGCCGGTGGGCCCCCGCTCGAGCAGCACGTATGGGGGGACATGTTCGAAGTCCTGAAGCGATATATAGAGCAATTTAAACTTTTAATATTATAATATATTTTGAAGGCTAAATTACAGAAAATTTTCTTATAATATATCGCTTTTTCACTTTACTCCCCTGTCTTTCAAAAGTCTAAATTTTGTCCCCTCGTAATTACGAAAAGACTTATGCCCTTCTCTCCTTCCCCGTCCAACGCTCCCCCACGCCTGCAGCACCCACGCGCGCTGCCACCTAGGCCCGCACCCGAAAGCGACGTCTCGCACTGGCACGGTCGTACCGCGTGCTCCCGCCGCTCGGATCCGCATGGTCGCGCCACGGCACCGTCCTCGCTGGCCCCCGAGGCGCGGCGATCGTGCTCACCGAGCTCGCCGCGCTCACCTACCGCCCTCGTAATTACGAAAAGACTTATGCCCTTCTCTCCTTCCCCGTCCAACGCTCCCCCACGCCTGCAAGCACCCACGCGCGCTGCCACCTAGGCCCGCACCCGAAGGCGACGTCGCGGCACGGTCGTACCGCGTGCTCCCGCCGCTCGGATCCGCATGGTCGCGCCACGGCACCGTCCTCGCTGGGCCCCGAGGTGCGGCGATCGTGCTCACCGCGCTCACCTACGCCCTCTGCGATGTAGGTCAGCGCGGAGTCCCCGATCCTCCGCCGCCGACTCCATCTTCGCCCTCTGCGACGTCGGGCACCCCATGGCTGAGCCAGTGGAAGCTCTTCTTCTGTCCTCTCTCCGCCCTCGGCGGCGACGAGGGGGTCCGGATCCGGCCGGTGGGCCCCCGCTCGA
This sequence comes from Tillandsia leiboldiana, assembly GCA_029204045.2. NCBI lineage: Eukaryota > Viridiplantae > Streptophyta > Magnoliopsida > Poales > Bromeliaceae > Tillandsia > Tillandsia leiboldiana. Next base: position 226,798 of record CM055081.1, on the reverse strand, counting down.
GCAGCACGTATGGGGGGACATGTTCGAAGTCCTGAAGCGGCCGCGCCTCCTCCCAAGGGCTGGCGGCCAGAGCGTGCTCATGATCGGCGGGCTGCGGGCGTCCTTCACATTCGACGCGCCCTGCTCGACTGTTCTGATCGTGCGGCTGAAGGCCTTCGGCCGGAAGGATGACGGGTTTTCTGTAATGAGAAATGCATAATTTCGTAATAACGAGAGAAATTTTTCTGTAATAGGCTTATGCTGGAATTCGAGCCCTGGTCTCCACGGCCACAACGTGGAATTCTAACCACTAAACTACAACCACCAATTGAATTAAATTAATAAAAATTTATTTAATGTAATGTTTAGAACAAATTATGAGATAATAAGTTTTTTTCACTTATGATTTGTATGTTCTTGGTGTATTGATGCGAGTGTATAAAATTGGACTCTTCGAAGTATCACGTGCATGTAACTTCAAAGTACTGTATAAATTCGCCAACATATCCAAATCAGAACCCGATCAAAAATTTAAAATCCGAATTCGAATCCGAATTCGAAAATTCAAATTCGAAATAATTATTATTTTGTTTTTTACAATATTTCAAAATATATTACATTAAATTTAAATTTTTAAAATATAAATTTAAATATAATATCAAATATTCATATACACATATATTATATAGAGTAAAATCATTTCGGGTTCGGGTCGGGTTCGGGTTTAAATCGGGTACAGTCAAAATTCATATCCAAATTCAAATCTGCCGAATTTTTATTTTTTATATCTATATTCGAATTCATATCTGTTTAATATTAGATAAATCTATTCCGTTCGAATTCGATTTCGGATAATATTTCGGGTATTCATACCATTCACATCCCTAGTGCCATGTGTAATAATGGGTCTAACCTTCGAGATAATGGGTCTAATCTTCTAGAAGGTTGTGAGTCAATGAATATTAGAAAATAAATTGAAAATTTATACAAGTTTCTAGTCAAAAGGAAACTACAAGCCACAAGGTATTCATAGAATTCTCCCTCTGAACTATCAAAGTCTCTTTCCAATTTCCATGGTCAAAAATTGTGCTTTTGAAAGAGAAATAGAAAACTAATACAAGAACAAACACCTACTATGTTTGTAATCAAATTCAAACATGTGGTCTAAATTTTACACATGAAATAAGTCATGATATGCATAAAAATATCTAGTGATTTCTTAGGCCTTGGTTAGATTTAAATAGCAGCTAAATCTGACTCGAATTCAATTGATTTAGTTATGCAAAATATGTGGTCATTCGAATTTACGAATAATTTATACTTTTATTTTCATTTTTGTTTGAAAATCGAAAGATAATCCCGTGGTTATCTGAACTATAGATAATTTTGATTTAATTATTCAATATTTCAATTTATTTGATTTGGGCAACAACACATTGATTTAAAATTTGAGTGTCTTGTTTATCTTTACAGATTTAATTAATATATTTCACATAATTTTATATATTTTTATCTTAAAGAAATGATAATATTAGTACTTTTGAAAAAACTTTCTCCCCAAGAAATTTTTTCTTAAAATTAATTCAAACTACTTAGCTTTTTTTCCAAGAAGCCCCTCCTAAAATTAAAGCAATTTCAACAACATAAAAGACCTAAAAATAAATGTCAACTTAGAAAACTTTGTATTTGTTCCTCCATTAATTATACCTAATTTTAGCATAAGACAAAATTTTATTTATTTTTTCATTTGGTTATGTTTTATAATTTTCTTTTCTTTTATTTATTTATTTCTTTGGTTATTTTCTCAAAACTAACCATGCCATAAATGAAGAAGAGTATGAAAAAATATGAAAGAAAAATTTTGGGGAAAAAATGTTTTCTATGAAAATTTCCTTTTTTTTTTATTTTATTTTATGTCCATTTGGTTCGGAAAAAAAAAAATAGCTGTTTTGAGAAAATAATTCATATTTCATAAAGTTTAGAAAAAAAAAAAAAAGAGTTTTTAAAAAAGCTATTTTTTTAAAAACCAAAAGGACAAAAATTTAGAAAAAAAAAAAAAAAAATCATAGTAAAAACTTTTCTTAAAATTTATTTTTATGCTTTTTTTAAAGTAATCAAACAGTACATTAGCAAGAATTTGAAGCCAGGAAAAGGGAAGGAACACCAAATAAGAGTTTGCGTGATGAGTATGATGAGTAGCCCCACCTAAAAAAGTTTGGTAATTTTTATTTTCCTTTTCTTTATTTTTTTGGTATTTTTTTTTTTTTCCTTTTCTTTATTTTTCTTTCAAAAGCTAGTTTGTTAAAAAGCAAAAATTTAAGTTCCGGTATGAATCGTATTCACCGTTTTGTATCGTGCCAATAGAATACTGGTACGATACAGTTTTCACTACAACAAAATTAGATTATAGAGATACATTTTTGTAACACTTTTGTACAAGTGTTCTATGTATATTCTATTTATATACAAAATTAGATTATAGTGACGCATTTTTTGTATTGTCCCGGTATACATCCTAGCGACTGTACATATAACAACACAAATAATAAGTGTCGGTATTTTTACCAACGATATTTTTTTTCAGATTTTAAACATACTAGTGTCGCTATAATATAATTTTGTTGTAGAATTTTGTGTCGATAGCACAACTTAAAACTCTTTTTTCTTTAAATTACTAAATAATATTTTCGATAAAGTTTAAAAAAAATTATAAAAATATATACTAAATAATTTAAAAAAAAATATTGATAAAAAAATAAATATTTCATATCATTATGTATCAGTATATATATATTTTTTATGATCAGCATTCATCGATATGATCCGATACGTATTGTATCGATAAATTTTTGACACGATTTTATATCATGCACGGCATTTAAATTCTTGTTAAAATGGTATTCTAAAACAAGATTTCCCCCTACTTAATCAATCACAACTAAGCATCTAAAAGAAGTGCTATATCTATTAACACTCCACACAACACACTCCACACTCCACTATGTTCCATCATCATCATCATCATCATCATGCGTTAACGAGAGAGTATATATAAAGCAATGCTACGTGTACACGCACTTAGCTTTTTCCATATATAAACTACTAATTAAGTGGAGTGATAAAGCAAACAAACAAATTCCTTTTAAGCATGTATTCTCTAACTTTAGCATGTCCTTACTAAGATAAAATTCATTGATATTATTCTCGTACAACAAATAAGTCTTTTTCAAATTACATATTTCAATTTTCAACTAATTTATTAGCTTAAAGAGATTAAGTATCTAATCTTGTGGCGGAAGGTCAGACCGAGTCACGTTCAAAATAGCATAAAACTGAATTGAATCGAGTCATGTTCGAAATGACGTGTAACTAATTAATACTAGTTGAGTGACTAATAAAATTCAATTCATCCTAAAATATGTAGGATATAAATCTTATAATCTTATACCTTATTTGGAAATGTATCATCCCACACACCAAATCACCCACAAAGAAGGAACTTGCGATTGTTGCCACGTATGTTCCCCAAAATGCATGACCATGCCAAGTTAATTAATAGAATCTGTTCTATTCTATAATCTATACCCAAAGAATATAATGAAAAGGGTTCATTAGTGGCCAAATAGCATCTCTCCACTTAATTAGGGATGCATGGGGTTAGGTGGGGAGGTGGGATTTAGAATAATTGGGTAATGCCATTTGTCCCCCTAATTTTAATGCCATTTGTCCTCCTAATTTTATTATTTAATTCCAACTTCAATGTGGTTTGTGCATCTATCTATTTACTTTATATATTGATATTTGGCTTAAATTACATAAAATCTCTTTATAATATATCGCTTTTCACTTTACCCTTCTGTCTTTAAAAAGCATATATTTTACTCTTTCGTAATTATGGAATTGTGCATTTACACCCCCGCCGTCAGCATTCCGTTAGTGAGCTATCAATTTCTTAGGTAATATACCGAAAATACCCTTCAACCTCTTCTTCTCTCGATCGCTCCGAGACCGAGCTCCGTCGCTCCATGAGGGATCCCGCCGCCGCCATTGTCGGGAGCCCTCGGCGATCGTCGGCGCAGTCGTCGCCCGGGCCCTCTCCGGCGACGGCGCTCCAGGTCAGGCGCGGCCCGAGGCTGGTGGGGCGCCACGTGGCGGTGCCCCACTCGCCGCACCACTACGCGCAGCACGCGCGCGCGGGGAAGCGCGCGCGTGCTGGCGCAGGTCAGCGCGCGGGGACCCGCGCCTCCTCTGGCGCGGGTCAGCGCGGGGTGAGGGGGGCCGCTACGTGGCGGGCCCCCATAAGCCGCCGCGTGTTGGCCTGCTCCCTGGGGGCGCCGCACTTCACGCGTCCGCGCGGAGACACAGCTCCCTGGGCACCCCCGACTTCTCAGACGGCGGAGGAGACGACGACAACAGGGTGGGGAGGAGGAGGAGAGCTTCTCGGCGGGGACGGGGGCGGGGACGGGGGCGGGGGCGGGGGCGGCGGTGGAGTCGGAGGGGAGCAACGCGAGGGCGCTGCGGGCGCTGCTTCTCTGCCGTCATTGTAAAGCACAGGAATAAGAAGGGCATTATCGTCATTTTGCTTATTCTGTTAACCCCGTTGCTTCCTAAAAATAATTACGTAATTACGAAGGGGCAAAATATAGACTTTTTAAAGACATGAGGGCAAAGTGAAAAAACGGTATATTATATAGAGGTTTTCTATAATTTAGCCTTAATATTTTTATATAACATTCTAAAATTTAAGAATAATTTCATATTAAATAACTATGATTATGTATGAAAATATATGAGTCTGAACGGCTATAATAGTTGGTATTGAAGGTCCCAAATTCAAAATCTAATTACGCTTCACATTTTTAGCTTTTTAGAGATTTTTGATTGCTTCAGAAACGCTATACTTGTACGACAAGATTGGAGTCTATCTACCTTCCAAGAAATTGTCACATAGACTCACATTTTTCAACATTAGTCAATTTTGGTTTAATTTCCTAGGTTGGTTAATAGTTTTATGTTTTAAGTTGCTTATATATATAGTGTTTTGCAAATTATTTCAAAATAATTTTGTTTGACCAAAACTATTAGTTGCAAATTATTTCAACAAAGTGGAACAGTGAGCTCTCCTTTTTGGGGTATTTAACTTTGCTAAGGCACATTTGTCAATGTTGGAAAGCACTTGGTTCTAGACCCTGGTGATGAAAAAAAAAGAAAAAGAAAGAAAGAAAGAAAAAAGAAATTAAAGAAGGACATTTATTTTATTTTATTTTATTTTATTTTTAAAAAAAGATAGTGAGTTATCCGCTTTATTCATTATGAGCATGAATTAGGTAACAAAAGTGAGACAGTAAAATCTTTAGAAAAAATAATGCAAAAAAAAAAAGAGTCGTTAGAGATCCGCCCACTGCGCTAGCACACTTCTAGCCCACGTAACAACATAGAGGGAATCGGACCTGTACAGCTAAAAAATAATATTATTTTTAATATTTTAAATTATTTACTAATTTATGGACGGATAGGTAAAGAATTTAGCCACTCCCACCGAATAACCTCCTCCGGAATAACCTCTAATATTCTAATATTCCAAGAAGGACACTTTTGATTTTGAATAATTTAGGAGTGGTGGAAGATATGCTTCATCATATATCATTGGTTGTGTCATCCACCAACAATAAATAGAAAAAGCTAACCCCAGTGCCACGTCTACGAGGCCACCACCATTGCAGCAAAAATTGTAGTGTTCATGGCCACAAATCTTTTAAATTTTGTTTAAAAATTATTAGTAAGTAATTTTTAAAATAAAATTTACAAAAAATTATATATATATATATATATATATATATATATATATATATATATATATATATATATATATATATATATATATATATATATATATATCATCAAATTTTCAATATAATTTGGTAACACTGTACTTAAATCCTTGCATTGCATGAATATAGGTAAAGTGAGGTCCCTGTATATATATATATATAAAAGTTAAAGGCAGGTTCCTGTACTCTAACATTGTATAAATAGAGTACCCTCCCTCCTCTCCCACATATATTAGTGCTCATAATCACCCACACCATTTCATCTGTGCTTTGTGTTCCCCTTCATTTTGGATCATATATCCCACTGGAGGTAATTAATTACTAGCTTCTATTAGCCATGTCCATATTTTTTTTTTAAAATGATTTTTTCCTTTCTTTGTTTTATGGCTTCTTTGTAATCTAGCCTTGTGTATTTTGCCCTCATATTTTTTTTCTTTGAAAAATTGGCCTTCTTTTTGTGTTTTCTTCATTTTGAGTCACCCCCAGTGCAGGTAATTGCCATCTTCTTTAATTTCCCTTGTCCAAATTAAGTTTCTTCTAGTGATTCTCTCATCTTTTATTGCTTACTTGTGGTATAATCTTTATAAGCTTTAGCTTGGTTCATGTGGTGTACTCTTGTGTGTTCCCCCTATTCTTTTATATAGCATATTGGGGTTTATTTTGTGTTGGATTTTGGATTTTGTATTAGTCTAGTGTAAATTTGTTGAGTAATTTATGTGTGTTGAAAATAAATATTAAAATTCCGTGTTCTCCAGTATCTTAAGATTTTGAAAAAAAAAAATCAGTTGTTTTCGTATAATTTATCATAACATCATAGCAGATCTTAAGTTCGAATTCCGTCGGTTTCCTAGCTTTTCTTTCTTTTCTTCCATTTAATTCAAGTTCACTTTGTGGGTCTATCAAAAAGTCTCGAGCCGAGACACAAGAAAGAGTGTTGAATATAAATATTAAAAAAAATTATTATCTGATAGCTTAAGAAATTGGAGGTGTTGTTCACTATAGATTCTTGAGCACCAAAGTTCTTATACCCATTTGGTTTATTCTTATCATATCTACGGTTACGGCTTTGCTTGACTTGCTTTGCAGAAGTATTATTTGAGTAGAACTATCAGAGCGAGCACTAACGGCTTATCTGTTAATAAGTAGAAGCTCAAAATAGGAGCTTCTGGGTTCTGGAGCTCAAAAGCTCATTTCGACTTACCGCCTTAACAGAAGCTCTAGAGTTTTTCTCTACCAAATCGTAAACAATTGTTGTTTCAGGCTTTTAACTTTTGAAGATGGATTCCTTTGCGAGCGGAGCAAAGTATGAATGCTTGCTCTTTGGTAAGTTAGCATGTACTAGACTCTAGATTTCGATTTCTCGTTTTGTCATTTGGTATGTTGAAGAAGTGCATTTGCTTTTCTAAATGGTGGCATTTCCATCTTCAGATATGGACGACACCTTGTATCCGATGAGTTCGGGGATCAACTTAGCCTGTCGGAAGAACATACAAGGTAAATGAAAGAGAATTAAGTTTCGTGTCGCGAAGACAAATGCGCGAGAATCGTTAATATGAGTTTGATCAACTAAATACTTATCGCGCTAATGTGAGATTATGGTGTTTGTTATATTGCAGATTATATGCTGCATCACCTCAAAATCGAGGAGAGTCAGGTCCCGAAGATGTGCCTCGATTTGTACAAGGAATATGGAACAACAATGGCTGGTCTTAAGGTATAAAATGCCGATTTGTAGAGTATACTAACAAATATATTGCTAACTTTCTGCTTCTTAATTTGTCGCAGGCCCTGGGATTTGAATTCGACGATGACAAGTTCCATGCTAATGTTCATGGAACGCTACCATATGAGACATTAAAACCTGATCCTCTCTTGAGGCACCTACTTCTGTCGATGCCGCAGCAGAAAATAGTAAGTTGCATGCTATATATGAGTATCTCAATGATCAAAAGAAGCATATATATTTGGCGACGCATTTCGTAATGTCCTAAGCGCGAATTATATATGTTAACGATGACTCGTGCTTTGATTGCAGATTTTCACTAACGCTGATAAAGCTCATGTGGCGAAAGTTGTCAGCAGATTAGGACTAGAGGACTGCTTTGACGGCATTATATGCTTTGAAACGCTCAACCTGCCGGTCGAAGATACTGAAGAGTGTGGTGATTCAAATCACAAGAGGCGAGTTCTTTGCAAACCCTCTTTGGAAGCCATGGAGGCGGTCATTAGGATTGCGAAAATTGATCCAAAAAAAACAGTAAGACCAATGTCGAACTAGAGATCATCTGTTTGATTTCTTCGTATATATTTATCCTCTGACAGACAATATTATGATTGGAAATTTTGCTCTTATCAGATATTTTTCGACGACAGCGCAAGGAATATAGCTGCAGGAAAGGCAGCTGGTCTTCATACCGTCATTGTAAGTTGATTGCTTCGTTAGCTCTAACGAAACAAAAGCTATCTTAATTTTATAAAAAGTACGAAACATATATGTAAGTACGTACATGGGCATCAGCGATTGGATTTGATAAGATAAGAAAAGAGAGCGATGTTGGCAGAGAAGAGTTTAGCATCTTGGATGCATCGAGAGTGCAAAGACATTGGGATTGTCGAATTTCCGTTGTATCCAACCAGACCCTGATGCTTCTCACTCTGTGCTTTTACCCTCCCTGGCCTCTGTCTCTCTCTCTCTCTCTCTCTCTCTCTCGTCAAATATATATTGCTTTCTCATTTAATCTTATTCCGTCAAATCCTCGGTGCCAAACTGGGCCTATATGTAGATATGCAGGTTGTTTCATATAATTTAACAGTATGTGATGAAACATATGCAGGTTGGGAGCTCGGCGACGGTGCCAGGGGCTGACGTGGCGCTCGAGAGCATCCACAACATCAAGGAAGCATTGCCTGAGATTTGGGAGGGTGGTGATGGCCAGTTCGATTCCGTCATTCCGTCCGCCTCAGTGGAAACTGTAGTCCTTGCTTAATTCTACAACCTAGCTATGTTAGTGGTTTCTTTATTCCTTGTAGTGAGTGAGTGAGTGAGTGAGTGAGTTGGTCCATTTACGGAGTGCTGGACTAATCTACTCTCTCAGAAAGGAATGTTTTCATTAACAATTTTAGAGAAATATAAATATTAAGCCGAAAGAAATATATATAGTTTGTTCCACTTTGTGTCAGCGCATCGATCTCACATTCTCCATACCAATATATGTAAGTCGAGTAATGTCGCATTGTAGTTATATGTCGAAGACTCAAAACTAAATGGACATCTTGGCTTCTATATCTGTATTCATTCTTATCGTAAACAATTGGAGTGTCGAGCTTCACTACGCGCATTCATGTGTTTATATGCGATGGCACCGTTTGTTATGAAAAATCTCGGATTGCTCTCAATTTTGTTCATGTCATGGAGATATTAATTAGGTGTGCGAAAATGTCACAATATGTTTATATATCAAGTGGTGATCTGGATTGTGTCTATATAGAGCATTAAGTAATGAATGTTTTCTTATCTGTTTTGAAGTGTTACATGCATGAATGGTGTCTTTTAAAGCCTTTTGAAAGGCGAATGCTAGCTCGACATTATCATCAAGTTTATCATCATTTTCTTTTGGTGTGTGATTGACATATGCTAAAAATTTGGAACCATTTCCTCTCGACTCGTGAAAAACATTCGAAACTTTCTATCGAAAACCTAGGTTTTGCTGTTTCTTAGTTGGCATTTGTCATGTGCGGACGCACATATGCCAGGCGCGGACCGGCTGAGCGCGCTGAGCACGTTGGGCAGGCGCCGCATGGGTTAGCTTATAGTGGCTAAAGATAGAAACTTAGATTAGGTAAGTTGTTAGATTAGGTAAGTTGTTAAGTTGTTTGGAAATTCCTTAGATTAGGTAAGTTGTTTGGAAATCCCTAGAATCAAGGAGAGCCCTCTCCATTTAGGTAGGTTGTTTTGGAAATTCCTAGAATCAAGGAGAGCCTTCTCCATTTAGGTTGGGCCAGTGGCCATATATGCTTGTGATCGCGGGACAATGAATTAAGCAAGAATTATATCCCAAATCTCTCTCTCTCTCTCTCTCTCTGTTAAGCCTGCGGTTGAGGGGAATAACCTCACCGAAGAAGACGGCCGGCGGCTACGAGCTACGTAGCCGCGGTCCAGCCAGTCGAGGATTCGACGCTCTTGACAACCTGGTATCAGAGCTCACCCGCTCCACCCAAGCCGCCGCCCACCACCCTAGCCCTCCACCACCGCCGCAGCCCTCCGCCACTGCCGCCCCGCAGCCAACAGCCATGGGCGATCCCACCGTCGCCGATGTGATAGAGATGTTGAAATCCATCACCACGGAGATGACAACCATGAAGGCCGACATGGCGGCTATGAAGGAGAGGTCGGCCTCGTCGTCGGACAACGGCGCTGGCGGCCGCCCGGAGGGGCCGCGCGATCTTGATCGCCCCCCAAAATTCCACAAATTGGAATTTCCCCGCTACGACGGCAAGACCGATTCGATGCTCTTCATCAACAAGTGCGCATCCTATTTTCGCCAACAGCGCACCATGGCGGAGGAGCGCGTGTGGATGGCCTCGTACAATTTGGAGGACGTCGCGCAACTCTGGTACATCCAACTCCAGGAGGACGAGGGCACGCCGTCGTGGGGGCGATTCAAGGAGCTCCTGACCTTGCGGTTTGGGCCTCCCCTCCGCTCGGCTCCGCTGTTCGAGCTCGCCGAGTGCCGGCGTACAGGGACCGTGGAGGAGTACTCCAATCGCTTCCAGGCCCTCCTGCCTCGCGCGGGCCGCCTTGATGAGGCTCAGCGCGTCCAGCTCTTCACTGGCGGACTCCTGCCGCCGCTCAGCCACGCCGTCCGCATCCACAACCCGGAGACGCTCGCAGCCGCCATGAGCCTGGCACGACAAGTAGAGTTGATGGCGAGCGACCGGCCGGTGCAGCCTTCCCCTCGGGCGCCCCAGCGTGGCCTCCTTTCCGCCCCCGCGCCACGGCCAGCGCTTCCGGGGCCACAGCCGCTGATGGCTCTCCCTGCTCCTCCGGTGGCCGCCCAGCAGGGTCGCGACGAGGGCAATCAGAGGCGCCTCACCCCGGACGAAATGGCGGAACGGCGCCGTCTGGGCCTCTGTTTTAATTGCAATGAAAAATATACCCGTGGCCATAACAGATTTTGCCGGCGCATCTTCTTCCTTGAAGGCGTGGAGATCGAGGACGCCACGGACGCCGCGGGCGACGCGGAGCACGACGCCGAGGCGCCCTGTTTTTCCCTGCAGGCCGTGGCTGGGGTTCCCATGGCGGGCACCATGCAGATCGCCGTGGCACTCGGCTCCGCGTCCCTCGTCGCCCTCCTCGACTCCGGCAGCACGCACAACTTCATCTCGGAGGAGGCGGCGCGGCGCTCCGGTCTGCCCCTCCGCCAACACCCCCGCCTCACAGCCTTGGTCGCCAATGGCGAGCGGGTCACCTGCGCCGGCGTCATCCGCGACGCGCCCCTGCTCATCGACGGCAATTCATTCCCGGCCGACCTCTACGTCATGCCACTGGCCGGGTACGACGTCGTCCTCGGCACCCGGTGGCTCGGCGAGTTGGGGCCCATTGTTTGGGACCTCGGCCGCCGGCGCATGTCCTTCCAGCGCCAGGGGCGTTCCGTCTCCTGGACCGGCATGGCCAGCCCCGCCGTGCCGGCCCTGGGCGCAACAACAGAGGCCGGTTCCCTCCTGGAGGCGCTGCTGCTCTCGTTTGGGGGGCTCTTCGCGGACCCCGTCGGTCTGCCCCCCAAGCGTGCGCACGACCACCGCATTGTCCTCAAGCCCGACGCCCAGCCGGTCGCCGTCCGCCCTTACCGGTACCCCGCGGCGCACAAGGACGAGTTGGAGCGCCAGTGTGCCGCAATGATTGCTCAAGGGATCGTCTGCCGCAGCGACTCACCGTTCTCGTCGCCCGTCCTCCTCGTCAAGAAGGCCGATGGCTCGTGGCGCTTCTGCGTCGACTACCGGGCGCTGAACGCGCTCACCGTCAAGGATGCCTTCCCGATCCCGGTGGTCGACGAGCTCCTCGACGAGCTCCATGGCGCCAAGTTCTTCACCAAGCTGGACCTCCGGTCCGGGTACCACCAGGTGCGCATGCGCCCGGAGGACGTGCACAAGACGGCGTTCCGCACCCACGACGGCCTGTACGAGTTCTTGGTGATGGCGTTCGGGCTGTGCAACGCCCCGGCGACATTCCAGGCCTTGATGAACGACGTGCTACGCCCGTTCCTGCGCCGCTTCGTTCTGGTATTTTTTGATGATATTCTAATTTACAGCAAGACGTGGGCTGATCATCTTCGCCACCTCCGGGCCGTCCTCGACGAACTACGCCGCCACCAACTCTTCGTCAAGCGCTCCAAGTGCTCGTTTGGTGCCTCCTCCGTCGCCTACCTCGGCCATGTCATATCCGCAGCGGGTGTGGCCATGGACCCGGCCAAAGTGCAGGCGATCCATGATTGGCCGGCTCCACGTTCGCCCCGGACTGTGCGCGGTTTCCTCGGCCTCGCCGGGTACTACCGCAAGTTCGTCCACAACTACGGGGCGATCGCTGCACCACTGACGGCCCTACTCAAGAAGGAGGGCTTCTCCTGGGACGACGCGGCGGCCGCGACATTCACAGCGCTCAAGGCCGCCGTCACGTCCGCCCCCGTACTCGCCATGCCCGACTTCGCCAAGCTGTTCATCGTCGAGTGCGACGCGTCCACGCTCGGCTTCGGCGCGGTCCTGATCCAGGAGGGCCATCCGGTCGCTTTCTTCAGCAGGCCTGTGGCACCTCGCCACCGCTCGCTTGCCGCCTACGAGCGCGAGCTCATCGGCCTCGTCCAGGCGGTACGGCATTGGCGCCCGTATCTCTGGGGGCGGCGCTTCATCGTCAAGACCGACCACTACAGCCTGAAGTACCTCCTCGATCAGCGCCTCGCCACGATCCCTCAGCACCACTGGGTCGGCAAGCTCCTGGGATTCGATTTCTCGGTGGAGTACCGGTCGGGGGCCACAAACGTCGTCGCCGACGCCCTCTCCCGTCGCGACAGTGACGGCGGGGAGGTGATGGCTATTTCGGCACCCCGCTTTGACTTCATCGAGCGCCTCCGCCACGCCCAGGCCACTGATCCGGCCCTGGTCACCATCCACGATGAGGTCCGGGCTGCCACCCGCACCGCTCCGTGGGCGCTGGTGGACGGCATGGTCGCCTTCGCCGGCCGCCTATACATTCCCCCGGCATCGCCGCTGCTGCAGGAGATCCTGGCCGCGGTCCACAACGACGGCCATGAGGGCATCCACCGCACCCTCCACAGGCTCCGGCGGGATTTTCATTTTCCCAACATGCGTCGCCGGGTGCAGGATTTCGTGACGGAATGCGTCACCTGTCAACAGTACAAGTCCGACCACCTCAGGCCGGCCGGTCTGCTGCAGCCATTGCCGGTTTCGACTGCTGTGTGGGCTGACATCGGCATCGACTTCATCGAGGCGCTGCCCAAGGTGCAAGGCAAGACGGTCATTCTATCCGTCGTGGATCGCTTCAGCAAGTACTGCCATTTCATCCCCCTGGCGCACCCCTACACCGCCGAGTCCGTCGCTCACGCCTTCTTCGCCGACATCGTTCGCCTCCATGGCGTTCCGCAGTCCATCATCTCGGACCGCGATCCAGTATTCACCTCGACGTTCTGGCAGGAGCTCATGCGGCTCACAGGGACGAAGCTCTACATGTCGTCCGCCTTTCACCCACAGACGGACGGCCAGACCGAGGCCGCCAACCGGGTCATCGTCATGTACTTGCGCTGCTTCACCGGCGACCGTCCCCGGCAATGGCTCAGGTGGCTGCCATGGGCAGAGTACACCTACAACACCGCCTATCAATCATCGCTCCGCGAAACTCCGTTTCGTGTGGTCTATGGCCGGGAACCCCCGACCATCCGCTCCTATGAGCCCGGCGAGGCCCGCGTCGCAGCGGTCGCCCAGGAGATGGAGGAGCGCGCTGCCTTCCTCGCCGACATCCGCTATCGCCTTGAACAGGCGCAGGCGGTCCAGAAGCGCGTCTACGACCAGCACCACAGGCCGGTGTCCTTCCAGGTCGGCGATTGGGCTCTTCTTCGCCTTCGGCAGCGGGCAGCAGCATCCCTCCCACGCACGGCAACAGGGAAGCTCAAACCGCGATACGTCGGGCCGTACCAGGTGGCGGAGCTCATCAACGAGGTGGCTGTGCGGCTACAGCTTCCTCCCGACGCTCGCATTCATGATGTGTTCCATGTCGGCGTCCTCAAGAAGTTTGTCGGTAACCCGCCGGCCGTTCCACCGCTGCTGCCTCCACTCCTGCACGGTGCTGTGGTGCCTGCACCTGCCCGGGTGACTCGGGCGCGGCTGGCCCGGGGAGTGCGCCAGGTGCTCGTTGAATGGCAAGGACAAACGCCTGCGTCGGCTACATGGGAGGATCTGGACGACCTCCATGCTCGGTTCCCTTCCTTTCAGCTCGAGGACGAGCTGGCCTTCGAGGCGGGGAGAGATGTCATGTGCGGACGCACATATGCCAGGCGCGGACCGGCTGAGCGCGCTGAGCACGTTGGGCAGGCGCCGCATGGGTTAGCTTCTAGTGGCTAAAGATAGAAACTTAGATTAGGTAAGTTGTTAGATTAGGTAAGTTGTTAAGTTGTTTGGAAATTCCTTAGATTAGGTAAGTTGTTTGGAAATCCCTAGAATCAAGGAGAGCCCTCTCCATTTAGGTAGGTTGTTTTGGAAATTCCTAGAATCAAGGAGAGCCTTCTCCATTTAGGTTGGGCCAGTGGCCATATATGCTTGTGATCGCGGGACAATGAATTAAGCAAGAATTATATCCCAAATCTCTCTCTCTCTCTCTCTCTCTCTGTTAAGCCTGCGGTTGAGGGGAATAACCTCACCGAAGAAGACGGCCGGCGGCTACGAGCTACGTAGCCGCGGTCCAGCCAGTCGAGGATTCGACGCTCTTGACAGCATTGGTGTATAAATCGCGTTTGATCTGATAATTTGTTAAAAGTGCATTTGAATTGGCTAAAAGCAATGTTATTAGCCGAAGTCTTTTTTTTTTTTGTTTTTTTTTTTGAGAAAAAATAGTATGTTGCCACTTCATTCATAAGGAAAATAAACTCGGCTACAGATCTGTTTCTTAGTTGGCATTGGCGTATAAGTCGCGTTAGATCTGATAATTTGTTAAAAGTGCATTTGAATTGGCTAAAAGCAATGCTATTAGGCCAAGGTTTTTTTTTTTTTTTTTTTTTTTTTGAGAAAAGACAGTATGCTGCCACTTCATTCATAAGGAAAATAAACTCGGCTACAGATCTGAGATAACCAGGCCTCTTCGCGAAGCGCCAAAAAAAAAAAAGATAAAAAAAAGGTCACATTTAGTGCGCACAGAATATATTCCAAACAGTGCGAAACGAGCGGGTATCAGCTAATAGGGTCCCTAAACAGTATTTTTTGTTGTCAAAACGTCTTCTGTTACGTTCCAGCCATACGACCCATCACGTGGTGGCGATGGTTGCTAGCTCCCTTCTCCCATTAGCTCCTTTTTTGTATTTACTCACTTCCCAAAACCTATCGACCGCTGTGCAAAGGCGTATATTTAATTTGTTTGGTATCAGGACCTCCAGTAAGAGTCTCGAAGTAGTACAGCCAACGAAAAGATGATCAACAGTCTTGGATGCCTCTAGACAAAGGGCACAATTGTCCGTTCCTGTCCTGCCTCTTTTTAATAGATTATCTGCTGTCAATACCCTCCGTCTTAGCACTAACCATACAAAGATTTTGACTTTCAGAGGGATTTAGCCAAAATCTTTGAAACCAATAAAATACAGCACCCTCCAATTCAGGTACCAGTTGCAGGTACCAGAATAAGCATGCAAGTATGTTCCAATTTTTCAGATTGCACCAGAATTTCAAGCATTGTATTTGATGTAGGTGGTAAGCAACATAATCTATGATACATAATCACTGCTTGAGTTATTAAGATTGTGTAGCTATTTCTAGTTTACTTATTTCAGAAAAATGAATTCAAATGCCAGGACAAATATCATTTAATCCAATTGAGCATTGTTTCTGCACATCATTACAGCAACACTGCAACAGTGGCATCAAGTGGCAGCTGTTGCTTCTCCTCTCCTGCTGATATATTTTCGGCACCAATCGAATTATCAAATCCGTAATCCCTCATGTGTTTATGTGGAGTAGACATAATATGCAGCTTAATTACACTGAAAACAAAGTTAATTGTAATATATGAGAAATTCGAGCGTAAACATCGATCGACATTCAATAATAAAGTTTTAGGATGAATTTTTCAGCATTTCTGTAATATAAAAAAAATAAATGTTGGTAGTTTACTTGCTTGATCTTTTTTCTTTTTTCTTTTTTCCTTTTTTTTTGTACTTATAATGGTGGTTGCTCCTTCTTCAGTAATTGTAGACAAGTTCATTCATTGAATACATTAGTCAACAAAGAGAGAATATGATCTGTATTGTAAAGTACAAGCAACAGGCTTGAAATGTAATGTTGCTGTAAAGATACACTTTGAGCAAAGTTTATAATTGGGGTAAAACACTATTACTTCTTTTTTTTTTTCCTTTTTTTTTTTCTTTTGAGGGGGGTGTTATACACAATTTCATAAAGACCTGGATGAAGATGATCAAACTTCTTTATAGAACGGTTGTATTATTATTATTATTATTATTTTTGGAAAATACTTCTTGTATACCCTACTCATCCACGGGTGGGGTGAATTTTACTGGTCACTTCGAAGTGACCAGTGGAGAACACCCCACCACCCTTGGATGGGTAGGGTGTGCATCATACACTTCCTTTAGGGTGTATGAGTAGCATAGTTTTTTTTTTTTTTTTTTTTTTTTGGCTAAATTACAAAAAATTCTTCTATCAAATTTTACTTTTTCATTTTTTCTCCTGATTTTTAAAAATCTACACTTTGCCTCCTACTAATTACGAAATTATGCATTTATCTCCCTATCGTCATCGTTCCGTAAGTGGTTGAAAGGTTGATGTAGTTGATGAGCAAGTCCCAGCTCCAATAATTGCAGCGATGATGCTACAACACATCAAATGTGGTCACAGCATCACAGGATCACTAACGGAATGATGATGACAGGAGGTAAGTGCATAATTCCGTAATTAAGATGGAGCAAAGTGTAGGTTTTTAGAAGTCAAGAGAGAAAAATGAAAAAGCGAAATTTTATTGAAGGGTTTTCTGTAATTTAGGTTTTTTTTTTTTTTTTTTTTGGAGTATTTAGTGTTGCAGTATCTTTGAAATGAGAAATATAAGTATTGACTAATTCCTTAGCCTAACTAACTTTCCTCCTATACATTAATTTTTGGTCAACAACTCACTTTCAAAGCATCCAAAGTTCCAAACTCAGGATTTGATTGCTTTTGATAGGAAGAAAACTAAAACAGTTTTTTTTTTTTTTTTTTTTTTTTTTTTTTAAGAGAGAAAGATAGCATACTATCCGTTTAGAAATTTTTTTTTTATTATTATTATAAATGAACTTCGTTGAAAATGTGAAATTGTTAGAATTCGAACTTGAGATCTTGGATATCAACCATTGAGTCTTTTGTCGCTTGTGCTAGCTAAGGACGGTCAGAGAAAACTAAAAACATTATTATTTTCGTCGAATTAATGAGTTTTCTGTTGAATTATGTATACTCATGTTTTAAGTCGATATCACGGTAAAAACGTTGAAGATTTGAAATTTCAGAATATTGGGTATCGAAACTTGAAATTTAAGTACCGGTATTATAGAGTATCTTAGGAGTTCCTCAGAACTCGAAACTGTGGAAAACTATTTTTTGTACTGTATATACCGATACTCAAATCTGAGTATCGATAGTCAACCTTTTTTTTATACTGTGTACGTACCGGTATTCAAAGCTGAGTATCGGTACTCAACTTCGCGATGAATAGAATATGCTAGATTTGACTCTAATTTGATTTAATACTGTTCTTAAATATTAGCGATGGTTCAAGAACACTTTAAAGAGAATTCTTAAGAGTAGATCGACAACTAGAAATGAGTCGAAAATTCGGATGGACGGTGGAGATCATTCCTATTACAATTAGAATTTTAGAATTATATTAACTTTTGTAATTCGTCTTCTTTATACGAGAGCTTTATTGTAGACACCCTAATTGATAGGAAAACGTGAAGAACTCCTGAGAGAAAGTTTCTTGTAATCCAATTTTACTTATATTTTTGTGTTGTAGATTAATCAAAAAACGTATTGAGATGACTTTACCCGTGGACATAGGTCGATACATCGTTGTCCAAATCACGTAAATCTTGTGTTCTCTTTTTCGCTTTATTGTTTTAGCATTCTCGTGCTTGTTTTCTACAATCGTTCTCGTCTATTTTCATCTACGGAAGATTCTGTTTCTACTGTATTCGTGTGCTGTGTGAATTTGAGGTGTGCTCAGTAATCCCACGGTCGGTCTCTTTCATTTTTATCTTGCAATTTCGTCTCGAATAGTTTCTTCGAGTTCATTTGTATTCTTATGATCTTTTCTGTAATTGATTAGGCTCTTCAGGTTGGTGAACATGATAATGAAATACATAGAAAATCATCAAGTTTTCTACAATTCCAAAAGAGGGGAAAAAAAAGAAAAGAAGAAAAGCACAATTTAAATGTTGCAGCTGCAATATATATATATATATATATATATATATATATATATATATATATATATATATATATATATATATATATATATATATATATATATATATATAGTTCGGTTAGAATACTATCGATAGCACCAAGTAATTGGTGCTATCAAGTTTTCAGCCGTTGGATGAAAAGATATGCGGTTGGGATTATAGTGGTTTCCTAAGATTTTTACTATGCAACCAACCACCTAGTAAACTCTAGGGGACCACTATCATCTTAACCACACATCCTTTAATCCAACGACTAAAAACTTGATAGCACCAATGACTTGGTGCTATCGATAGTATTCCAGCCTAATTCTATATATATATATATACATATATACCTAATTCTTTTGTATTTTTGTTCTTCAAGTCATATATGCGTACACCACTTATATATTGATCACAAGTGAAAGAGACCTTGGTGGCCATTTCATACACTTTTGTCAAGTGTCATGTATTAAGGTGATCTCTTCTCCACTGATTGGTTGAGAAGCTAACCTGGTCAAAAGGATTTTGATTTGAAATGACTAAACTCAACCTCTTTCCCTATCTTTCTCCCCAAAAAGCTCCTCCAGTTGATGATGATGATGATGATGAATATTAACTCATACAAGCTAGCTAGCTAGCTTCTTTTACTTTTAGTAAAGGGTAGAATCTCTTTATGTGTATGTTCCTTTCTTGTTGGAAAAACAAAAACAAATTAAGGTTGCAAATTACTACAATTAAGCATTGGTTTATCTGTTTGAATATTCCGCGAGGATAAAACTTCGATGAAAAGTTTTCCAACCACATCATATTACAAGTTCCTGATCTGCTGCCACGTGTTAATTTTATTTCAATATAATGATTCACTAATTTTTCTTTTAACACTAAATTTATTTTTTTAAAAAAATGACATTCTTAAATAGAGATCATTAACATGACACATAACAACGGATTGAGATTTCGTAAGAATGCATCGTTGGGGATTTCTTTTTTTGAGAGAAATGTAGCACGCTATCCGCTTCATTCAACTGGAAACTGAATTTAATAATATGGGTGAAACAGCATGATATCTCAGGAATGGCAAAAAAGAAAAAAATAATAAAAACCTGTGAACCCAACTATCTCTTTTCAATGTGGCAACGTTCTCCTAACCGAGCTGACGGCAAATAGGGGATTAGCATTACGATGCTGGAATATAACTCTGTTTCTGCCATTCCAAATCACCCACCAATCGTTGGGAATTTCTACTCTATAAAGTTTTTTTCTTGACATGAATGGATTATTCAAATTGGTTGCTAATGCCAGAAAATTGTTGCTTAATAAGCCTCACTAGTTAGATTTTGTTATATAATCAGTTTTTTATATAAGAAATAAAAAAATGAGCTTAAATATTTTAGCAGTGTCAAACTCTTGATCGACGCCATTAAACAATTTACAGATTGCGAACTTCTTAGGAACCAAATTTGGTTGTTCTTTTTGCCATTATTTATCTAGTTATCAAGTGGTTTCAACTACACTTCGTATATTCCGTTGAAAATTATTAATTTCGAGACCTCTTGAAACAAATAAATAATATATTTTTTAAAAATAAAACAAATAAATAATATTAAAAAATTATAAAATTTAATTATTTTTAAAGTATTCACGTGACATAGATTTTATTTAACGGCATCAATAGTTGAATCGAATGCTCTAAGTAAAGGGATTGTGGTTCAGGGAAGGGAGGCAACTTTGCTCCTAAGTAAAGGCTCTCCCTTTATTTTGGGGTTGGTAAGTTTCTTATTAGAGAACTCATAATATATATATATATATATATATATATATATATATATATATATATATATATATATATATATATATATATATATATATATATATATATGACTTAACTTGATTATCAAGCAAAATGCATAACTTAATTTTGGATTATTCTTGTATCATTTGACTTCTTATGTAAAATATGCTCATTATTGGTCCATCTGTTTCAAGATTAAAGTAAAGTAGTTGAAAAGAAATAATGAAGTAGTACTACAGGTAAAATTTTTCTGATTAATTCTATAATTAATTATTATCCCTTGACTTTTTTAGGTTACTTATTAATTGCATGCATTAAATTCAGATTGTTTCCTAATGGATGGAAGAGTGCTTAATTATTGGTAGATAACTCAGAGAATATATATATGCTTATTTTATTTTTGCTAAATTACACTTCTCGCTCCCAAATAATGAGGCAGGTGATTCTTTGATCCTCAAATTCTAATTTTTTGTTATCGTAGCAGCGATACGGTATTTTAATTATTAATTATTATCACATCATCAATCGTAATACTGTCACACTAGTGGCACGTAGATATTTCATCAACTTATAACTAAATTTATGGAATTTGATTACAACAAACTAAAAATATTAATTTGAACCAAAAATTATAACAAATTAATTAAAATTTGAGAACCAATGGGTCACCCATCTTTAATCTTTTATTTTTAATTGTTTGTTGTACCTTTTACTTTGGACTAGTTGAGGCTTGTGCACAAAGTCAAATGGCCAAGTTAGTTAGATCAAAAAAAAAAAAAAAAAAAAAAAAAGGAGTAACTGGAGTGGTTGAAGGTGAGTTGGTTCATTATAAAATATATATCATCATCTCTGGGATTTTTTTTAAAATAATCTCAAAAATTTTAGAAATTTGGAAACTAATCATGTACAAAAAATATTTGCAAGAGTGACCCTCCTTTTGCTATATATCATTATCTCTGGGATTTTTTTTAAAATAATCTCAAAAATTTTAGAAATTTGAAAACTAATCATGTACAAAAAATATTTGCAAGAGTGACCCTCCTTTTGCCAGGGCGCCACGGAGGCGGGACGACGATTCAGCGTCTTCAGTGTACTTCCTGAAGGCGCTGAATCATTCAGCGTCTTCACAAAAATTCTGTGAAGACGCTGAATAAATCAGCGCCTTCATTATATACGCTGAAGGCGCTGATTCATTCAGCGCCTTCAGTATATATGATTCATTCAGCGCCTTCAGCACATACTATGAAGGCGCTGATTCATTCAGCGTCTTCACAGGGTTTTTGTGAAGACGCTGAATGATTCAGCGCCTTCAGAAAGTACACTGAAGACGCTGATCATTTAGCGTCTTCAGGTATTTCCACCTCCGTGGCGTCCTGCTGGGAAAAGGAGGGTTACTCTTGCAAATATTTTTTATAAAGAGTTAGTTTCTAAATTTTTAAAATTTTTAAGATTATTTTAAAAAAAATCCCTCATCTCTCCTACCAAAACTTGTAGTATTGAATTATTTATGGGATAATTTATAAGAAGAACATCAAGTAGCTAGCCATCAAATATAATTAAACAAGTGATCAAGAAAAAAAAAAAAAAAAAAAAGAACAAAAAAAAGAAAGAAAGAAAGAAAGAGAGGTACATTAATTCAATGGTTGCATCATCTTTCAAAGACTTAAAATAAATTCCTCAATGAGGTGGGTCAGCTCCATAACAAATTCAATATTGGCAGGGACAAGTACCTACTCTTGACTCAACCCATTATTCAATTCCCCCAACTACAACATTGTTGAGACTTGTAAATTTAAAACCCATGTAGTTGGTATTTTATTATTTTTTTTCCACCTATTCCCCTCCTCAATGACTCTTTACAAATTAAGTAATTAATACTATCCTTAAATAGAATAAATAGAATGTTTCTTATCAATCAAATCACTTTTTTAATTTGAGCACTGCATATGCATATAATATTAGCTATTTATTAAGAATATATATATATAGTACTCTCATCTTGTTAATCCAATTTTTAAAAATATTACATATTATTGAATTATTATTTTATAGCAGATTGATTTTTTGAATAATGATTATCTGATAAATAAATGAAATATGTGTATAAAGTCAACAGATTAAATGTAGTTGGGTGCATTGAACTTAATTAATTGGGTTCAAATTAATTAATATATGGAGATTAATAATTGTTCATAGGGTGGGTGGCCCCCTTTAATACATGGATGTGTAGTTGTGACTTGTGTGTTGTATGATATATATTGGTTGTGCTTTAAATTGAGCCCACATCATCATCATGATTTCATGCCTATCTGTAGTTTTGACTTTGGATTTAATTTGTGATTGTTTTCTTCTTTCTTTCTTTTCTTTTTTTTTTTTTTTTTTTTTTTTACATTTATATTTAGAGTTTTTTTTAAAAAAAAAATACAAAATATATAAATATTATGAGCAACGCTACATGTACACCTCCAAAGGGGGTGTACATCTTACACCCACCCATCTAAGGATGGGGGGTCACTTCACAAATTGTGAAGTGACCCCTCACCACACCCCACCCATTGGATGGGTGGGGTGTGCGATGTACACCCCCAAATGGAGTGTACAAGTAGCATTTTCCATATATTATTTTCTAATAATTAAAATTTTTAAAGCACACCGATTGTTTTGTATAATTTCATATATTATTAAAATAGAAGATTTTGAATTCAAATCTCACTGAGCACCATAAACCAAGCTACTAACGTTATTTAATTTACTCTTATTTAATTAAAATTACGTATTGAATCTATTAAAAAATTTCTGAGTCCATAGAGATAATATTTTATATACCTTTTAATACTTTAGAAGTATCTTATTTATCTCTAAGTTTTTTATTGTTTCAAATATATTCTTCTGTTGTTCAAAAATATTTTTGCTGTTAAATCCGAATTAAATTTTTATCCAAGTTAAAAAAAAATTAAGTACCTATGTTACCCTTAACTTGAGGGCAAATAAGAAAAGTTGGTAACAGTAGAAAAATATATTTGAAAAGACAAAAAATTAAAATACTTCTATTGCCCCTAACTTAAGGGCAAATAAGAAAAGTTGGTTATGGCATAAGGGTATATTTGAAATGGCAAAATAATAATTTTACAGAGATAACGACAATTACTAACAGTTCACTAACAGAATTTAATTATAGGGATATATTTGAAAGAACTTGGAACGTTAAAGGAGTATTTTAAATATTAGCTTTCTAAGAGGGATAAATAAGAAAGTCGAGAATTTTTAAGGAGTAAAAAAATAATTGCCCCTATAAAATATATAAATATCATTCTCTACTAGGTTAGCTTTTTAGATATCGTTTGGTTGTTCGAGTATAAGTAAGAACTGTTAATTCCTGATATATATACAATTCTTGGAATAAATAGGAATAAAATTAATTTTGCATGCGTTTGGATGAAAATTAGATTGTTTTCGAAAATAAGAAAAATAGTGTTTGAATAGTTAGATTAGAATAATGAGAATAAAAATAATTATAATTTTAAAATAATAATATTTTATCTAATTGATTAATATAAAAATATTAATTAAATAATAATTTAACATATTTAATTAACTACTACTATATAATCATAAATATTAATTAATAAAATAATTAATAGTGAGTATTGTTAATTAATAATTAGATTAAACACAAATAATTTAATAAATTAATAAAATAATTATTTAATTATTTAATAGTTAGATAATTAGTTAATCAAATAATTAGATTAGTTAAAATATTAATTAATTAAAGAATTAATACAATAATTAAAATTATATTTATTTTAATTAAGCTTGTTTCAGGAAAATGGGTGAATATAAGTTTTAGACTTAAACTAACTTAGTTCCTGAAAATTGAGAATAGTTGTTTCCACATTCCATTTCTTGTTTGGGAAACAAAGGGGGAAAACTCTTTATCCCCCACTTGTTTCCCAACCAAGCAAGACCTTAAAGTATAATAGTTATTTTATATAATTTAATATGGTATCAAAGTAAAAGATTCCGAATTCGAGTTTTGCCAGGCTCTTAGCGTTATTTAATTTTTTCTTATTTAATTAAACCCTCTTTTTAGGTCTATTAAATAGTTTTGAGCCTATATATATGATGAAGAGTATTGAATATAAAATATATAAATACCGTTCTCTAATTGAAGTACAATGTGTTACACCTCGGGGCCAAGAAGGAACTCGGGTTCGCCAACATATCTGCCACCTGAGCAGAAAGTCCCGCACAGACGAAACGTTTAATTTGCAAAAAGATAGTATCTACCAATACTAAACAGATATCAGAGTTATGAATAAACTGTTAAAATAATAAAGACCATTGTATAATCCGGCTGTACAAGACCACAACTCTCAAAACCTGATAAAAGGGTACAACTATATATAGCTTTCCAAGTATACGGATGGGGATCTAGCTTGCGACTCTCTTTCCTTAATCAAGAGAAGCAGCTGGTGCTGGAATAGAGGCAAAAGTCTCTACAAAAAGGATACCAACAGTAGGTGTGAGAGTTGCTAAAAAAGAATAGTTCTCAGTGGGTACCGTCACCAATACCGACGATCGATCCATTAAATCCACTAGAGGTATAAGTAAAATCTACTGCTAAACAACAGGAAGGTTAAAGTTGAAAGTAAATTTATAGCTATTATATCTATATCTACAATACTTAAGAAGTAGTGGGGATATGAAAATACATTTACTCTCACAAGATACTCAAGATCTACCCAATCTTACTGACTGCCACATTAGGTCTAGTCAAAATATGTGCACGCCTACTAGCATTACATCCACGGAGGATTGAAATTACGTAGGACGCCCCACACGGGCTGCATCGACGTCACGCAGAAGAAATGCTTAGCTTTGGAGAGGTACTCAAGTGGCGCGACCCCATCGAGAAAAGCTGCGCATCTCAGTCGAGCTCAATATAGCTTATGTAGGCTATAATAGAATCTCATGATCAACCATATCGTCTACACACACTCTACTTGCCCTCGACACAATGCGGAGTAAAACTCAACGGTCCGGATCTCACCATCTACCTTGACGGCTCCCAACTATAACACTCGGTCTGAAGCTGCTATACAATCCACTCAGCTCTTCGGCACAAGTGCAGCCCATCCTACACTAGCTCGAATGCCCAACCCCTGCAACCAGAGTATAGGATAGGTGAAAACATCTACTATCAATAAATATAAAAGAAGGCACTATAGGTTCATATAGTATAAGTCAAATCATACATAGTTCATGTTTAGATGTCCAAGGTTCCCTATCACAAAATTAGGCTATAGCGACACTTTTAAGTGTTTCTAAAATCTAAAAAAAGTGTCGCTGACAAAAATATCGACACTTATTGTAAGTGTTGCTATATGTGCCGTCGCTAGGGTGTATAGTGACACATTTTTGTAATGTGTCCCTATAACCTAATTTTGGATATAGATGGAATATAGATAGGATACTTATACAAAAGTGTCACAAACATGTGTCCCTATAACCTAATTTTGTTGTAGCGTAATTCAGTAGAGTATTCTATACACTCATAGCATACAATCAATATGACATCCTAATATAAATGTGACGCCCCACTTCCCAGGGGGTCACCCATCCTAGAACTACTCTAGCTCTAGCACGCTTAACTCTCATGTTCCTCTTGGATCTTGCTACCATCCAAAATGCTATAGTCGGGTTAGAGATTTAGTCCTATTATATCATTTATATAGAGGACTAATCTAAATTCCGGGGGTGTCACAATAAAACTATCAAACATGATACATGCCGACAAAACTGGATATAGAAGGAACTCATCAAAATTTGTCAACATTAACCCACCAGTACTGTTGATCCAACCACAGAAAGAAGTCGATGCTGCACGAACCCGCAGCCTTGGTCTCGACTCTCAACTCGGCTCAACTCTATAGTGAACACACCTCAGCTCGGCTTGGCTTTCGGCTCCGGACCAATAGCACAGGGCTCGACTCACTTCTTGGTTCGTCTCAACAACCAGCGCCACTTAGTCCTCCAGAAAATGGTGCTCCCTACTTAGCTCAACTCAACCGCGGTTCTCAATTGCCTGTTCAACTGCACCACAACCAATTCCTCTAAAAACTTCAGGTCTTCCACACATCACCAGAGAGAAGAAAATCCACAAGTAAACTCCCAAGAATCAGATCAATCGGTTGGGGAGAAACCACTCAAAGACCAAGCAAATTAAACACCAAAATAAAGCTCTACCAATCTTAGATCAAAGAAAGAAGAAGAAGGTCCAAGTCCAAGTCCTTCTCCTCGGCCACACCGCCAGTAGTCTATGTACCCTAGTCGCAAGGAGAAAGAATGAAGTGAAAAAGGTGGAAAGCTCACGAGCTTCTCATGTGAAGAGAAAAGGGGTAAATCTCAAGTGATGGGGTGCTATATATAGAGGAAATATCTGGAGCAAAAATCAATGGATCAGCCGAATTCTCACCTACCCCATGACACAAGTTAGTATTCGGTACAATTTCCTAATAACTCTTTGTTAGATATGTCTCGAATTCTAAAATTGGAAGGTTTTTTAACCCTATTCTGTTTTGCTTATCCAATTAAGATAAGCTTGGATTATGCCTAATCTTATTAAGATTATTCCTAATCTTAGTGGATTCGTATTCCTAATTGTATTAGGATTTAGCCACTATTATAAATATACCATTATTCTATTAATTTGGTGCGGCGGATGTGAAGGAGTATGGATGTATTTTGAGATTAGGGTTTTGTGAGAGAGGCATATTTTGTACACCACTTTGATTATAATGGAAGTCTTCACTCCGTCTTCGCCCGTGGATGTAGGCCAGTGGCCGAACCACGTAAATATTGTGTGCTTTATTTTTCTTCTCTCTTTCTCGATTCTCTTTTGGTAATTTCATGCCCAACGAACTAGATCTTTTCCACTTTTGTCATAACAAACTGGTATCGGAGCCGGATTGTTCGTTTGGGTGTTTAAGGCGTCGACAAAATTTGAGATCGAGAAGTTTGATCGCTCCAGCAGTTTCGCTCTACGGCAAGTTGTCGTTCTGATGCAGCAGAGGTTGCAAAAGGCGTAACTAGAGATGAGAAGATTAGCACTTCAGAAAACCCTACGGTTTTGCTCATTAAGTCAGGCGACCAAATTCAAGAATTCTGTATATTTGGTTTGCATATGCAGCAGCACTTTCAGGAGCTTGTAGGGTTTTGGTGGAGAAGACAAAGAATTCAAGCCAAGGTGGAGATTGTTAGATATGTCTCGAATTCTAAAATTGGAAGGTTTTTTAACCCTATTCTGTTTTGCTTATCCAATTCAGATAAGCTTGGATTATGCCTAATCTTATTAAGATTATTCCTAATCTTAGTGGATTCGTATTCCTAATTGTATTAGGATTTAGCCACTATTATAAATATACCATTATTCCATTAATTTGGTGCGGCGGATGTGAAGGAGTATGGGTGTATTTTGAAATTAGGGTTTTGTGAGAGAGGCATATTTTGTACACCACTTTGATTATAATGAAAGTCTCCGCTCCGTCTTCGCCCGTGGACGTAGGCCAGTGGCCGAACCACGTAAATATTGTGTACTTTATTTTTTTTCTCTCTTTCTCGGTTCTCTTTTGGTAATTTCATGCCGAACGAACTAGATCTTTTCCGCTTTTGTCATAACACTCTTCTATCCACAAACGGGCTGCTACAGTAACCTATCGGCTACCGTAGGTACAGTGACCACTCGACTGAGTTCCTCTGCTGACCATTCGAAGTTGCCCCGCTCTCGGCTATCCAAGCTACAGTAATGATTCGGCTCGGCTAAACACTCAAATCCAATCTGTATCGACGGAACATCACGGATGAACATTTGGCTCATTATCAAGGCAACCGAATTCGGGACCTGAAAGAAGCGTGCTCTCGACTGTCGAAGGTACGGTATCTCTCGAGTGTCCAACTCAAGCATCCGACTCTAGGGTCCAAAACCAAACCAGTCAGCCCTAGGCTGAGCTTCTTCACTGTACATCTCGACTGAGCCCGCTTGGCTGATCATCTGAGCACCAAAACACTACCCAACAGTCGTTTCATATATTTTATATATAATGATAGAGTATTCAAATCGACAATCAATACTGTTCTAGGTCTTTTAAATCTCTTAGGGTCCCAAAATTTCATAAATTTTTAACGTAAATCATTTGCGTATTATTCAAATGGTTTCAAAATCGACTATTTTGAATGATTGATATATATAAGGTGAATTTGAGACCACTCATCAGACAATAATCTTAAAAAATAATAAATTTTGAATTTTATAAAATTATTCATGGTCAATTCAAACGACTCTTCACATGAAAACGATGCGGAAGCAGACGCCTCTATTTACCTCCATTAATATTCTAGCTTTATATATACATAGTACTCATTTTAGTCAAAGGTACAGAAGAAAACAATGATCAACAGAACTGGAAATCTGAAAAATATGAGATATTAATTAAACAATTGTACTTTGCTTTTCATTTTTATTATGAGAGGTTAATTTGATTTAACCGGGGACCTTTTAGTTAAGGGCAAATTTTATTTAATGAATCAAACATAAAATTACTTTATTGAATTTAAATCTTCTGTCAAATTAATCAAAATCTAAATATATATATATACTTATGATAAATCTAATTCCTAGCTCAATTAATCTCTGCATGTGAATTACAATAATATACAAAAAGCAAAAGAGGAAAGATCTAAAGAAGGGATCAAAAGGAAGATTAAAAGGAAGGAGACAATGATGAAGGCCAGGCAAGCATGAAACAGTGTATTATGATCAATTTGTCTGACCCCAGAGCAAAAGCTAAGTTCCACAGTACATCATATATATTCATCTTTGCATGTGCATGAACATACGCATAATGCATGAGAGCATGAGCATGTGGATTGGAGTACTCTCACGTGCTCCGATCCAAATCTTAAAACTACACTCCCAATGTACGGGGGAGTTGAAAGAGTGAGAGAGAGAGAGAGAGAGAGTAGTGTTGAGATATATGTGATGTTGTCATGTTTGTGTTCATATTAGTTGGTTCTAATTTGATTCAATGTATATAAGATGTGGATTATAATTTATTCTTTTGTGATAAGAATAAGATTGAAATTTATCATTAAGAATAAAATTAGAATTTATCCTTATAAATTAAAAATAAGAATGATAAGTTATATATATTTTTTTATTAATTAAGAAATATATCTTAACTCATATCTTATTCGATATTCTCGAAATAGAATATTCTAAGAATCCTAATAATCTATAAATATAACATTTCCTCTGTACGATATACATGATATACGATATTTTTGATACACAAAAAATAATGTAAGAAGAAAAATAATTTTTTCTTTTCTTATTTTCTCTCTTTCTGGAATTTTGGAGTGTGGGCATAGAAGAAGACTTTGGTATCACAATCCGTAGGAGATACGTGGAAGATCATTGGTAGTTCGATCTACGCATCCGATTCCGATCTGCGCATCCGATTCACAACCCGTATCCGTAGGAAATACGTGGAAGATCAAGAATCATCA
This sequence comes from Tillandsia leiboldiana, assembly GCA_029204045.2. Classification (NCBI taxonomy): domain Eukaryota; kingdom Viridiplantae; phylum Streptophyta; class Magnoliopsida; order Poales; family Bromeliaceae; genus Tillandsia; species Tillandsia leiboldiana. The sequence goes on along the minus strand of CM055081.1, from coordinate 196,925 downwards.
AGATTCTGCGCTTCCAATTCTGCGCATTTGATTCACAATCCGTACCTGTAGGAGATTGTTGGCTATTTATTTATGGGTTAAAAATAGGTTCAACTCCTGCCCGTGACAATAGGCTCAGGAGACTAATAAGTTGAGTTGGGTGAGCCCAATAAGTTGAGTGGGGCTGCGGTCCACAATAGACCTAACGGCAAGAGGCCTAACAATAGACCCAACATCCAGGTGGGTTGAGTCCGGTCGAAACCCGTGGGCGCTGTGTCTGTACACTTTAAGTGAATTGGTTGCGTATTTCTAATAGCTCAAGCTTTTGTAATTAATAGTTAGCGCCAATGATCCTACAGAGATAAGTGGACCGATTCTGCGCATCCGATTCACAATCCGTACCAGTAGGAGATAAGTGGAAGATCAAGAATCATCAAGATAAGAACGATCTAAGAAGACTAGTAAAACAAGTTATCGGATTCGAAATTCAGCTAGCATGTGAGGAAGGAAGAATGTTGAATAATATAAATAATAAAAAAAATAATTATTTTTTTGATAATTTAAATTTTTAAAGAATAATAATTATTTCGTATAATTTAAGAATATGCAGAGAGAGAGAGAGAGAGAAAGGGATACGGAGTTGAGATTAAAATAGTAATCAACCACTGCACCAAATGAGTTGCTGCTGTTTCTGACTTAGCATGCATGGAACAGATAAAAGAAAGATTGGATTCTTATGGAGATTTGCCATCACTGTGCCCCCACCGTTAGATGCTAGTGAAAAGCAACCCTAAGATTTATTTAATAATGGCTCTTAACTAAGGATCTTACTTAATTTATTATTTGTTTCTGAGTAAATAACTACAATGCTTGTCACTAAACTAATCACATAGCGCATAAATAAACGCAGGTCACTAAACTAATCACATAGCGCATAAATAAACGCAACAGAAAAAAAAATTAAATAAATAAATATTTAAAAAATTTAAGATCCAATCTAAAAAGTCACGCAAAATAGGATCCAAAAAGATCTAATCTTCACCTTTGTGCGGGAAGATCTACACCGCTAGAATTTGGTTCTCTTGAGATCGTACACGCGTTCGGTCCGGCCCGATCCACACGAGATCGTCGATTTGATCGGCATTCTTTGTAAGGAAGCTATGTCGATCTGATCGAAATTCTCACCGGGATGCTAGTTTCCTAACGAAGAATCGGCCCGATCCACACGAGATTGCCGATCTGATCGGCATTCTTTGTAAGGAAGCTATGTCGACCGCTATGTCGATCTGATCGAAATTATCACCGGAATGCTAGTTTCCTTACGAAGAATATGGATATTTAGAAAAGAGGAAGACGGAAAAAGAAATGACAGCCCATTTGGCTCATTAAACTCAAGCTCGTTGCGATTGATTTACTGAACTTTAATATCTGCTTCAATCGGATTACTTTGCACTACAACAAAATTAGGTTATAGAGACACATATTTGTGATACTTTTTGCAAGTATCTAATTTATAGTCCATCTATATCCAAAATTAAGTTATAGGAACACATTTTTGGAACACATTATAATAATGTGTCGCTATACACCCTAGCGACGATACATATAGCGACACTAATAATAAGTGTCAGTATTTTTTTCAGCAGTATTTTTTTTTAGTTTTTAGCAATACTTAAAAATATCACTATAGCATAGTTTTGTTATAGTATTGTCAAAATTCTGTTCGTATTTTCTAACATAGAGTTATCATATTCAATAATAATATAATAATCTATACCTATATATGATTTCTCTTATTTTTGCCACGTGTCATCATTTTCTTCATTGAAAACATACACCTTATTATATACACATACTCTTCACCTCCCCTTATTAATTTCTTCCTACAACTTACACTCCATCACCTTCCCTCATATCTTTAAAACTTGCATTCCCTTATTTTCCCTCATCTCCTACTCATTATATACCCCCTCACCTATCCTCTTTTGCGTTTTCCCATGAGAGAAAGTGTTTGTGTGTGTAGAGAGTTGGAGAGAGTTTTATATGTGATATGATATGATCATACACCCCATTATATACACTCTTCACCTTCCATCATTAATTTTTTCTTCCTACAACTTACACTCCATCACCTTTTTTCCTACAACTTACACTCCATCACCTTTCCTCATGTCTTTCTAAAACGTACGTTCCCTCACTTTTCCTCATATCCTACTCATTATTTACTCCCTCACCTATCCCTTTTGCGCTTCCCCATGAGAGAGAGTGTTTGTGTGTAGAGAAAGTTGGAGAGAGTCTTATATGTGATATGATATGATCATACGAGAGAGAGAGTGGGAGAGGGAGAATCATGACGTGGATGTGGGAAGGATGAGCCACGCACGTGTCACGGACGGTGGCGAGTATCCTCCGGCACGTGTGAACCCCAGCATGTAACGGTACTTACTTCACTCTACTCGCATTGTTAAATTCATCCTTCAAAAAATTGATCGAAAAATTTATTTGCATGAAATCTTTATTGTAAACACAGGCAATAGTATTTTTTTTTTTCTCTTTTTATATTTTTCATGTTGATTACATATCATTTAGATTTAATTCTATTTTTTTTATTCTCAACAAAATCTTCTATATTAAATAGTTTTGATGAGTTTACATATTTAATACTTATTTTTTCTAATTATCATATATGATCTAAAAAAAATTATAAAAAAATATTTTAATAAAATTTACTCGCTGCATCACGCGGGTAACTACACTAGTTATAATATGATTGACAACTAATATTACCTGCCACACCACCTCGCGATAATAATAAGATTACCGCATCATCTCCCATAAATAACGTGGCTAGTGAATTTGTTAATTTACTTATATGACAAAAGTCAGATTGGATCAAATCAAAATCGAAACTCACACCGTACTTGTACACTTAAGATAAATTGATCGTCCATTTATATCAACTCAAGCTTTTATAATAGCCAGTATGGTTAGGCCAAATGATCCCCAAAATGAATTTTTCTTTTTTATTTTTTACTGTTTTTTTTTGTTTTTTTGTTTTTTCAAAACCACCTTGTTTATACCTAAATAATTAATTAGGCTAAAAATAAAGAGGTTTAATAACATTAATAATTGTTAAATTCTGAAACGAAAATTCTATATTATATGGATTATTCATCAAATTTACCCATTCCATCATCCAACATTAAGTGTTTTTTTTTAAAGGTCATAAACTAATTAGCATTTTTGGCACATAATTTAGCCCAAAAGGTTTCTTAATTTCCATCTAAAAAATACTTAACGTTATATTAAAGAATGTGAAACATCTGTTTATCTCTAATAACTTAAAGCTATCAAAAAATAATATTTTTTAAATATTTATGTTCAATAATTTTTTTCAACACGAAATTTTTTAATAGATTAAAAATATGAAATTTTTCTCTAGTAAGTGCAATTCACCAACCTCACCACCAAAAGGTGCATCAAAAAGTGCTTTAATAGAAATCAACAATTGTCTCAAGGGGTTTCATGCAAACCCATCAAAACAACAAGGAAAATATTTTTTTGTATATTTCAAATGGAATGCCCCATATATATTTCATTTATTTCAGAATAAAATGACAATAACTTTGAAATAACTGGTAAATAAATTTTCATTCTGAAATGAATGAAATATATATCGTACATTCATTTCTGAATATACAAATAATATTACTCAAACAATAATTAAATAATATTTTTAGAGTATGGACTATACTTAATTTGTGTTTGGAGATGCCAACCTCCAACCACTTTTTCAAGGTACTCTTTATATGATATATATATATATATATATATATATATATATATATATATATATATATATATATATATATATATATATATATGCATACATATTTATAAGGGTTTTTTTGTCCACATCCACATTGGGGAGATCACATTGTATACTAATTCATTTAATTATTGGACAATTATATATATTTATATATTTATATATAAATAAATGTAGGAGAGGAAATTAACAAGAGGACAAAGGAGACGCAGTGGAGTTTAATATTAGTCAAAGTGGGGGATGGGTGTGTGTTGGTGCTTCTTGTTGTGGAGCTGGTCTCTTTTTGGGTCCCACCTACTACCCATTCAATTCAATTAATGTTGAAATAAGTTAACTAAAATATAAAAAAAAATATACCCACAGGAATTAAATAAAATAAAATAAAAACACTAAATATAATTAGGAGTTAAAGTAGGATTTGAACTTTCATGATTATATATATATTAAAAATAAACGAAGCGTATAGCATACTATATTTCTTTCTTTACATTTCTCTCTCTATATAGAGAGAGAAATGTAGTATGCTATACGTTTCGTTTATTTTTAATATTTTTAAAATAAACTTAATTATTTTTGATATTTTTAAAATAAATTTAGCTAGAAATGTAAAACATATATATATATATATATATATATATATATATATATATATATATATATATATATATATATATATAGAGAGAGAGAGAGAGAGAGAGTTGGGCTGGAATGCTATTGATAGCACCAACCTAATTTTGCCACTCATTTTTTAGCCTTTAGATCGCATTGAGATTTGTGCATGCTCTTTAATGAAAAAAAAAAGCTTTTTACTTTTTACTTTTTCTTTTTATTTTTTCTTTTTTCTTTTTTTCATTAAAGAGCCTGCACAAATCTCAATGCGATCTAAAGGCTAAAAAATGGGTGGTAAAGTTGGGTTGGTGCTATCAATAGCATTCCAGCCCAACTCTATATATATATATATATATATATTAGTGCAAGTGGGAAAGGACTTGGTGGTTGATACTCGAGACCCAAGCCTAATTGCTTCACATTTTTAGTTAAAATTTATTTTAAAAATAAACGAAGCGGATAAGATGCTTCAAAACTCGAGACCCAAGCCTAATATCACATTTCTAGTAATATATGCACAAGCAATATGGTGCATTAGTTCAAAACTTGATTGCTTCACAATTCCAGCTAAATAACCAAAGTAACATAAATAACAAATATATCTATATAAAGTTTAAATTTCTATATTTATTTCTTCAAAATTTTTAATAATTTTAAATATATATTTTACCGTCAGTATTCATTAAAAAAATATAATTAACTATAGATAAATTAGTTGGTTAGTGAGTGAAGTAAATTAATCTTTCAATTCTTTCTGATATTATAATTTCATTAAGATGCTTCAGTCCTAGTTGAAATCGAATCAACGTTCAAAATCGTAATTACCGAATTATTAGAAATCTGAATTAATATGCGAATTTTTTTCAAAAATTTAGAATAAAATGTGAATTTTTAGAATAATTTCAATAATTCGATGGACATGAATTATTCGATATTCGACCAAAAATTGGAGCAAATTTTTGGAATAGTTTCAATAATTCACGAATAAATTGATAGACGCGAGTTATTCAACCAAAAATTGAACAAAAATTTTTGATAAAATTTTTGTGTCTCTAACTCTCTATTCGCTCCCCTTAAAAAAAAAAAAAATCTTGTTTAAAAAAATTCTCGCTCATCATCTACTTTATTTTATAGCTCTTTATTTTTATATTTTTAAAAATTAAAACTATTTGTACTAGTAGCATTAATCTAGAGAAAAATAATAATAATTTAATAGCTAAATTTTTTATTCCGGATTTTTAATGGGTGAATATATAATTTTCTTATAAATCGTATATCTGAATAATTGGCGAATCATTTTTTAAGCCGTATTTTTCAACAAATTTAAAAATTAGGATATAAATTTTATTTGTATTATATCTTTACCAAATTTTGTTGAATCCGAATTAACTAAGTATGGTTTTGAAGCCGTAACTAGGAAGAAAATGAGTGAAAAGGCAAAGTATTAGAGAGGTTAAAAAAAAATTAGTGAGGATGATTTTTATAATAGTGGATTGAGTTTTTTTTTTTTATAAAAGAGGAACATAATTTTTGGGAAGGATATTTTTGTACGATTCTAACCTTTTAGATTTTTGAATAGTTATTTTTGTGATGATAAAATTAGTATTTTATTTATATTTTGTTAAAAAATAAATAATGGACTAATAATAGCAAATCAAAGGGACAAATACGAATGCTATTAGACTTTTGAAGAAATAAAAATTTAAATTTAAATTTTATAAAAATATATATGTTATTCGATATATTTATAAAAATATGTACAAAATTAGAGTCCGGCTAGAATACTATCGATAGCACCAAATAATTAGTGTTATCAAATTTTCTGCCGTTGGATGAAAAAATATGCGGTTGGAAGATTTTTACTATTCAACCAACTACCTAGTAAACCCTAGGAGACCACTATCATCTTAACCACACATTTTTTAATCCAAAGGCTAAAAACTTAATAGCAACAATGACTTGGTGCTATCGATAGTATTCTAGCCTAATTCACAAAATTATTCTTATAAAATATTAGACTTAATTAGTATATATTAATAATAATTAAGTATTTATGATGTCACAATGATATTATTGTAACGATCCGGTCCACTAATAATAATAACTCGTTGGGCCTACACCACAGCCCAAAATACTTAAACCCAGTTATTATTACTAGTGTCCATGTCTCATATAAACCCAATTACAATTCCATCCACATCCAATGTGGGACTATTAGGGGCGTCACAGACTCCCCCGTTTAGGCCTGACGTCATCGTCAGCCCAAACACACACACAACAGCCCAAGATCACCAGGCGATGTGAGACTCGCCTCGCTAGCCCTGTCATCTAGACTCAGGCTCAGCCGAGACTCGTCGCACACTTCCGGCTAGTTATTGGCTCTGATACCAAATGTAACGACCTGACCCACTAGTAATAATAACTCGTTTGGCACACACCACAGCCCAAAATGCTTAAGCCCAGTTATTATTACTAGTGTCCATGTCTCATATAAACTCAATCACAATTCCATCCACATTCAATGTAGGACTATTGGGGGCGTCACAATTATTCAACCTAGTGATTGAACTATCGATTCATAACTCTGCAATATTTTCGGATCGTAAACCATTTCGGATCATTCAACACAGTGATAAGCGTAGATTATACGAGAGTAAAATTTTATATAGCATTGCTCTGTTTTTTACAAAGTGTATTTCTCAATCATTCTGCACAACGGTAAATTTTTATAATAAAATAAAAATAAAATTATGAGACAGATAAATAATTTTTTTAAAATTATAAGATGATAAAATAAAAATACACTAAACCAAAAGGGTTAATTTAAAAGCTATCCTATTTAATTCTTACTTATTTAAACATACTTTAAATTAGACTAAATTAATAATAACTATTTTGTAATAAATTTTTTTTCCCCCCAAGGGTTAGAGAGTAAAGTTATTATTAAATGGGTTAAATACTAACAGTAAAAAGTACAGTAATTAATTGCAATATTGGCATAGTACAGGGACCACTCATATGTTTTTGGCCCTTTATTAATTAAATATGGTGGTATCTACATGGGAGTGCATGTTTTTTTTATCTTATGCATGCATGCATATGGATGTTTATTTATTACATTCTAAGATTAGTCAATTCATTAATTCCTTTCATATTCATGTATGGAAAAAGAAACTCCTCATTAATTTGAGAATTTTTTTAAAAAAATTTCTAAATCTACTTCTTTAAGTGATCGATTTTTGTGTAATTAACGTGATCTCAAAATCAAAAATTGAATAATTAATTTTTTTCATATGCATTTAATCAATATCAAAATTAACTTTATGCATCATCCTTGAAAAATATAGAAACTTAATGACCACAAAGTTATCATCATTTTTTATTTTTTTTTTTTAAATCAAGAGGTTGATTTTCTACATAAAATAAAAAATAAAATCGGAATGAAAATTGAAATAGATAAAAATGAAAAAGGAAATGATAAAACTGTTAGAATTTATATATATATATATATATATATATATATATATATATATATATATATATATATATATATATATATATATATATATAGTCTAATTTATTATATTTAAATTTTGATTTACTATAAATAAAAAATAATCTAAATTGATATAGAACTACTTCATGTGATATTTCTTATTCATTTTTTTATCTATTTAATTTAAATATAATTTTAATCATACTTCGATAGAAAAGTCGATATGTATTCTATATGAAGGGATACACTGTCATCTTCTAACGTGCGAATTTCTATCCGTTCCACAGCATACAGAGGAGTATATGAGATAGGAGGAGAAATCAGATAACGTTCGTATCACAATCTGATTATCGCAATCGGATTTTTTAATCTCGTTTTCACTGTTTTATCAAAAACTTCTCACCTATGGCACTTTGTGAGTTATTTTGCGTTTTTATTTATAATTCTAGATTTTGATATATATTTGGCCTTATTAATCTTATCATACCTTATAGATCTATCAAAAACTTTTCATGGTTCAGAATAACAATCGGAATCAAATATAGTTGATCCCTACATTCAATATTTAAAAAATTTTAATTATCAAAAAATAATTAAAATAAAATTAAAACTAAAATACAAAATATAAAAATAATTTTAAAATAGTTCAAAACTCAAAATATGAAATTAAATTTATAATTTTAATTCGAACTAATAGTTAAATATTAAAAATTTACATCATAATATTGAAATGATAAGACAAAATTTTTAATGTAAAATTTTTAAAAAATTAAAATTTAAAATTCAGTGGGCAATTCAAAATATAAAATTATTTTTTTGATTTGACTTAAATTCAAACTTACAATTAAATTTAAATTTAAATTTATAAATCAAATTTATACTTTAATGTTATTTCTAAATCAAAATCTAGAATAAAATTTTCAATTTTTAAATTTTAATTTATATTTAAATTTAAAATTAAAGTAAAAAATTAAATAAAATATAAAATATAAAATATAGTTTAGATATTTTGGTAAAGTGCATTTCTAGACCAGATTTTAAAAAAAAAGTAATTTCATTCTGTCGCTCCAACTTTCCAGGGGTCACCCATCTTAGAACTACTCTAGCTCTAGCACGCTTAACTCTCTTAATCTCTTGGGCCTTACTACCATCTAAAATGCTATAACCGAGTTAAGAAATTTAGTCCTATTATATCATTTATATATAGGACTAATACACATTTCGGGGGTGTCACATTCTTCCCCCTTTTAAGTCCTGACGTCCTCGTCAGGCTCAAAGACACTCACAAGCACCAGGCGATGTGAGACTCGTCTCGCTAGCTTTAGCCGACCTTGTGGGGAGCTACACTCCACCCACAACGGTCATTAGCCTCGCTCTACCTGCTATATAACCCTAACTCAGCCGAGACTCATCTCATATTTTCGACTGGTAAATGGCTTTGATACCAACTATGACGCCCCAACTTCCCAGGGGGTCACCCATCCTATAACTACTCTAGCTCTAGCACGCTTAATTCTCTTAACCTCTTGGGCCTTACTACCACCTAAAATGCTATAGCCGGGTTAAGAGATTTAGTCCTATTATATCATTGGCCCAAATCACAGCTCAAAATGCTTAAGCCCAGTTAAGAGATTTAGTCCTATTATATCATTTATATATAGGACTAATACACATTTTTGGAGTGTCACACATTCACTCAAGAATTGGAATCGGAATAGGACTCTTGCATACCAAATAATCTAATTCACGGGGAAAAAAGAGACGAACCAAACAAGCTCAAAAAACTTATAACCTAAATATTACACTTCTCGCAACTTTTGTAGTTAAATCTTAAGGTTAGATATATTATTTAAGTGCTTATTTAGACTGGAGGTAGAAGAGGTCTTCCACCTTTCGCCTCATTTTTTGCTCGATCAAAATAGATCTGGAACGAGTTAATTTTTATTTTATTTTTACTTTTTATTTATCGGTTCATTTAGAATGAATTGAAATATGAACGAAATTTTAATAAATTTTTGTTAGATTGAAACTGATAAAAAAAAAAAGAAAAAAAGAAAAAAATTTCTTCACGAATTGGTACAAATTATGAGTAAATTATAATTTTTTATAATTTTACTTTCACTTGACGTCACGTTTGGGGCGAAAGTTGAAAGTTCCACCGATCTGAATCAATTTGCATCCCTGTTTGAAACTAACACACAAAAGTCCACCCCCAGGGCCATGACACCAGTACATCCATGTCATGGTCTTCATGATCATGATGATCAATGATGGTGACTATGATGGAGAAAGAGAGGGAATGAATTCAATGGAATGGTATGTGTGCACAGCAATTTCTCTTTGGGCTTCCTTGGTTTTGACTCTTTTTGCACCCACCAAATCCAATCATTCACCCAAGAAACCCCAAAACTCAAAATAATAATAATAATAATAAGAAAAAAATAATTTAAAACCAATAAAGAAGAGGAGTAGAAGACCAACTCCCCTCTCCCAACTTTCAACCCCAATTTTCTTCCCACCCCCCACTTTTTCTTTCTCTTTCTCTTTCTTTTGTTTTGTTTTGGTGTTGTTGTTTTTTTTTTTTTTTTTTTTTTTTTTTTTTTTTTTTTTTTTTGTTTTCTCTTTTCCACCCTCCATGATTTTAAAACCCCAAGAAAGAGACCCCTCCTCCCCCAAAGTCCCTGTGATTGGAATGAACTCCTACTAGTGTATACTACTCTCTCTCTCTCTCTCTCTCTCTACATCCCCACACACACTCCTCCTCCTCTCTACTCCTACCAAGCACCCATCTCTCATTCCTTGCCAGATCAGAACAAAAACCCCATTTTTACCCTCTCTCCCTTTCCCCTGAGAATCCCATCCTGAGTTGTCCTTGTCTCCTTTGTCTCACCCCCCTCCCCCTTGCTTGGTTCTCCATGGGCTTCAAGATCCAGGGGCTCACAGTAGCTTTGGATGGTCTGCAAGAGGTTAGGGGCTGAATCTGGATCTCCTGCTGTGCATTCCAAGTGTTTGTGGGAATGATTCACAGGGAAATTGTGTGTGAAGGTGGGGCTTTTGCATGTGGGTATGTGGGAATTTTGATCTTGTAGCTGCTTTGGATTGCTTCTTATGATGCAATCTCTTGAGAAAAGGAGGTGCCTTTGGGTTGAGGGAGTTCTCGGGTTCCTGCTGTCCCAGCTCCTCCCCAGAGCTGTGGGGACTCTCCACCCCGCAAATATTCGATTTTTATTGTTGCTGCTATTGTTGTTATTGCTGCTGCTGCTGCTGCTGCTGCTGCTTTTGCTGTTTATGTCCTGTTAGAGGGAAGGGGTGATGGGCAATAGCACCTCTCGAGTCGTCGGCTGCTTCACGCCGTTCAGTAATGGCAAATCTGGTGTGAATTTGGACTTTCTCGAGCCCTTGGATGAAGGGCTGGGCCATTCCTTCTGTTACGTGAGGCCGGTGATCGCCGAATCCCCGGCCATAACCCCGTCGAACTCCGAGAGGTACACGATGGATTCGAGCACCCTCGATTCCGAGACGCACAGTGGCTCCTTTAGACAGGAGATTGTCGAAGATTTCGCCGGATTGCAAAGGCCCAATGTCAAGAATTACGCAGAAACTACTTTTAAGACCATATCAGGAGCCTCGGTTAGTGCAAATGCGTCGACCGCTCGAACTGGCACTCCGAATGTATTGTACTCAGGCGAAGCACAAGAGCCTGCTGCTTCTTTCGAGAGCACTGCTTCTTTCGCGGCGGTCCCTCTACAGCCGGTGCCGCGCGGCTCGGGACCGCTCAATGGGTTCATGTCGGGACCTCTCGAGAGGGGTTTTGCTTCGGGGCCTTTGGAAAAGGGGGCAGGATTCATGTCCGGCCCGTTAGATAAGGGTGTTTTCATGTCGGGGCCGTTAGACAATAGTGATAGGAACAACTTCTCAGCTCCGCTTGCGTACGCCCGACCGAGGGCGGGGCTGGGCCGGCTTGTTAGGAGTATGAGTAGACCGATGAGAAGCGCGCTCTCAAGGACGTTTACAAGAAGATGGATGCACTCTAAAGAGGCAAAGTACCGATCTGAAGCTCCGAGAAATTGCATGGATGTTGGTGGATCCGAGCCGGTGTATGGGAGCTCGCGCAACTTGCAATGGGCTCATGGAAAGGCGGGAGAAGATAGGGTTCATATTGTGCTTTCGGAAGAGCAAGGATGGTTGTTTGTCGGCATCTACGATGGTTTCAGCGGACCTGATGCGCCGGACTTTCTGATGAGTAATCTTTATAAGGCTATAGATAAAGAATTGGAAGGGCTCTTGTGGGATTATGAAGACAAGCCCGGAATGACTGCTCCTGCATCTGATCTTCCTGATACGGATTCTACTGGGTCTGCTTCGGATATTTTAAAAGGAAATAGTGCTGCTACTGAGCTGCAGAGTGATATCTTGGAAAAGAAAAGCGAAAATTCTCAGTCACATGATGCATCTGTCGAAACCCAAAGTAAGATCGAGTCGAAGGAAGACGACGGCGATCGGGAGATTACTACGGGGATGAGTTTGGGTAATGAAAAAGTTGGAGGTGATGAAATAGTAGAGGAGAAAGCGGCACCCAAGGACGGAGATGAGCTGCACAGTGAAAATAGCCAAGGCTTGAGAAACACCAATACGGCCACAGAAGGACCGGTCGATGTGCCAGAAGGCAACACATCTATTACTGCAGATACCAAAGAATCGAAACAACGCAGAAAATGCAAGCGCCTCTACGAACTTCTTCAGATGGAACTACTGGAAGAGATGGAGAGAAATGTTGGCAAAAACCAGAGCTCATGGGACCTTCAATCAAGCGCCAGCGAAGATTTGTCTACCAGACAAAGCATGTTGGCGGCGCAGCCTTCCTTGTGCTCTTCCAGTTCCAAAGCTGAAAGTTCAGTTGAAGAGGCTGGAGGTTTGAGACAAAGTGAGGGCGTCTCACGGGTGGATTCAAAAGAATGGAAGCGCTTTTCTGCTTCAGGGGGGCAGAAGCAGCTACTTAGAAGGGCGCTCTTAGGCTCCAGGTTGAGAAAAATGTATCGGAAGCAGAAGTCACTGCGGAAAAAGCTCTTTCCTTGGAGTTATGATTGGCACAGAGATGAACCGAACACTGATGAGAGGACAATCAGGCCATCTTCTGCAGTCATTAGGAGATGCAAGTCAGGCCCAGTTGATCATGATGAGGTTCTCAAAGCAATGACGCGCGCTCTCGAAGCGACGGAGGAGTCTTACATGGAAATGGTAGAAAAAGCTCTCGATAAGAATCCTGAGCTTGCATTAATGGGCTCGTGCGTTCTTGTGATGTTGATGAAGGATCAGGATGTTTACGTGATGAATTTAGGGGACAGTAGAATTATATTGGCACAGGATAGGCTTAACAATGATGATATGAGGCACAGGAACAGGTCAAGGGAGTCTCTTGCCCGCATGGAGCTGGATAGGATATCGGAGGAGTCCCCTATGCATAATCCCAATAGCCTCATCTCCAACATTAACAAGAAGAAGGAGCTTTCTCTTTGCAGATTGAAAATGAGAGCCGCGCAGCTGTCGACTGATCATAGCACCAGCATTGAGGAGGTATTTGTTTCTCCTGGTTTATTAGTGAACCCAATAGCTGATAAGGTCTATATTAATATTACTTTTCTATTGATACCTCTATCAACATGCTTGCTTGGCATCTATGTATAGTACTAGTGTCATATGCTGTTGTATTACAATGCAAAAAACTTTTACATATGTTCACGGTAACTTAATATCAAGCAGTTGTCTTAAATATCTTTCTTGGAAACTGTCTTTTCTTGGTTTTCTCAGCTTGATTACAGTAATATTTAGTTAGTTGGCATTTAGTGATATTATGGTCCTGCTACAATCATTTATCTGCTTCTAGGATGGTAGTTTTAGAATTATGGTTCGCCCATTTCGCAACATTCAAAGAATAGGAAAAATTGCCTATCTAGAAAATAAGCCTATCGGGTATTTTATTATTCATGCAGTATACTCCAAGGTTTGAAGTGCCGGCCCGTGCCAGTATCGCTGCACTATGCTGTTACCGGCACATCCGTTTATTTTTTTGTGGGCCTTTGTTGTTTTTTTCTTCTTTTCCAGATATCTCTCTTATTCTCTCTCTCATTCTCTTCTCTCTCTCTCTCTTTCTCTCTCTCTCTTTCTCTCCCTTTTTTCTTACATATCTTTCTCTATTTTTTTTCTTCCTATTTTTTACTCCCTTCTTTTTGTTCTTTCACTGCTTCGATCTTAAAAAAAGGACAGAAATATCAAATCGAAAATCTACTTATTAGGTAAGTAAACAAAAAATTATAATTTAAATTTTTGTTCATATGTTTTGAATATTTCTAATTTGTAAATCTCCTTTCTTGAAAAAATATAAAATTAGGCCATTTTTTATCTATAGTTACAAAAAGTTGAAAATATATGTACTTGATTTAATTATTATATAGTCAAATATTTAAATATTTTGGATATATCTAATATTTTACAAGAGATTTGCTATAAAAATATTTTTAATTTTGAAAATTCTAATTTTGGATTTAGAAGATTGAAAATGCTGATAAAATCAAAAACTAAGTTAAATCAATTGATACTTAAATTTGTTTAATTTATCTGTCATATGGTTTATTGCTAAATTTTTACGGATAGATCTAATATTTTTTCTTAAAAAATTTAATAAAAAAATAATTTTCTTTAAATGTTTAATAAATATTTTTTAAAAATTCAAAATGAAAAGGAGTTATCGAAGCAATTGCGATCATATTCTAGTTAATCTAATTATCATGCGATCTCTCAATTGAATTAGTATGGATCAATTTTGCAAATGCTCATTAAAATTTTGAGAAAAAATGATTCTCTAATTTTGTGTTTTATAATATTTTTTACATTCCAAGAAAAGAAAGATAAAATCAAAAATATTTTAAAAGTTAATCAATTCTCACAATTTTTCTCCAAATTTTGAAAAACAATTATTTTCTTAGGATTTTTAATAAATATTTTTTAAAATAATAAAAAATAAAATGAATTATCAGTGTAATTGCGGTCCTATTCTTGTTGCTCTAGTCATTATTTGATTCCTCGTCGAATCAATATATGGATCTCGCAAATTTTTATATAAATTTTGATAAAAATTATAGTTTTTTATAATTTTATTTAATAATTGGTGAATGTAATAAGCTATACATAATCAATATTCATAATTTTTATACTAAATATTTCAAAATAACATTATAAGAGTTTATTGAAACTAAAAAAATTAAAATAAGCTCATGCCAAACCGTGCCACTAGGAGGTCATGTGTATTGATCGGCAGGCAACTGTGCCACATGTCAATACGGAGGCGTGCCTGTGCCGTGCCGTGCTAGGCAACGATCGACATGCCCCCATGCCACGGCACTTTAATCCTTGTTATACTCTATAGAAACTCGACCTTAGGGCATTTTTGATCCTTGAAATTGTTGCTGTGATGAGTGCAGAAGATCTCTACAATCACATACTGCTAAATCATTCCTGTCAAAATATGAAGCATCACCTCGTAAGAGAAACTACTATCCTAATTAGTCTGGGTTCTTAAGATATCAAAGGAACTAAATATCAAGCTCATAATTTGTAATCACAAGACAAGTCCCCATTACACACAAATTATCACCGCTTAACTTGTTCTAACATCCTAACAGGCCCTTAGTGTCATGTAGATGTGGAATGAACTAAATGGGAAAGAGTTGAAAATAGTAAGATTAAACAGTAAATAGGAAAGAGCTCATAATAGTGAGACTGTAAGAATCCTGTATTATCGGCAGGACTGAATTTTCCGCACCACGCTGGTAGCTTGCTGTGGTCGACTAGATGGCTGGCCGCTGTACTGTCTACAGGAGAACCCAGGAAGTAGAGAGAGGGGTGGCACCTCACCATGGAGACTTCTTTTCCTTCCTTTACCTGAACCATCAATGGGACCTGACCACAACTATTTATAGGCTCTGTTTGATCTTTCTTTGAATCATGCAGTCATATCCTTGTCCTCCTTATGGAACTCTTCAATGAGAATTAAATCTCTCCATAATCTCATTAAATCCCTGCATATCTTCCCACTTTGACTACTCTTTTGATATCTGTCAAGGAAAAGGCATCTGGAGTACTTGTAATGGTACCACTTTGCTTCAAACTGAAAGATTTTTGGACCTTAATAAGGAATAGGAGGAATATGAGATATTCTTATTTTGAATAGTCTCTTTTTTTCAAGGGGAACGATTTTGGGGTCTTAACATGGAATAGGAGATAATATCTTACTTGTGTTCCTTTAAATTCAATTTGAAATGTTTATGTTTTCGGGTATTAATAAGGAATAAGAGATCATTATTTGGGGATCTTATCATGAATATTTTTAAAATACTCTCTTGTCTTCAATAGAAGGCCAATTGATACATTAGTTCTTTATTGGATACTTTCTTGGTTTTAATAGAAGTTCATTGCCACATTAGTTCCTGATTGGCTTAGGGGCTGAAATTAATCAATATTTATGTGAATTATGTCCTCGTCAATTGACAATGATATTAAAAGAAAAGAAAAGAAAGAAAAGGCCTTGTAGACCATTTTCTTAACTAATTATCTATTTGTTATCAGGTATGCAGATGTTTTTGTTTTTTTTTTCAGTTTTATTTTATTGCAGGCACTCTAAAAAAATCAAGGATTTAAGTACCCATTGGCACGGGCCGTATCTACCGTGCCATATCGTACCAACAAAATATCGGTACGATACAGCCCTCGTGCCGATAGCTCAACTCAAAATTTTCTTTTCTTTTAATTAATAAGTAATTTTTTCAATGAAGTTCAAAATATTTGATAAAGATACATAATAAACAATTAGAATATTTTGTTGCTAAAGAAAGTAAATATTTCATATCATTATGTGCCGGTACACATGTATTTTTTTGTGATAAATATGCAACAGCATTACCCGGCGCACACCGTGCCGTACCGTGCCAGCAAGTTTTCGACACGATCTCGTGCCACGGCACTTAAATCCTTGAAAAGAACTATAGAAGCGAATTAGGTGATGCATTTACCGGAGCCTAATTAGTAAAACATTTCTTCAACTATTTGATAGTGGAATACTGAAGCTAGATGCAGACAAATGAAGCTGTGTTGTTAAAAAAGTGAAGGAAATAAACTTTAATTTAAAGTCTCTGTTGCTTCCAACAGTTACCTTAATCTAGTGTCATATCCTTGGGTTCTTATTAGTTTGCATTGAAAGGTGTTCACTAATCTTGGCACTAATATACCTCCAGTAGTTTGGTCGAGGAAATTGAGTCTTCGTCCTTTCGCGGGAATTGATACTTAAGTCACGTAGAACCATTCATTTTGCCATCAATATCTTTGTAAGTCTTCGATGGATATAGCCATTCCAAAGATGGTTCAGGCCATGTAATTTTACTGTTGCCCAGAGGCCAGATCCTCTATGTAAGAAGAAAGAGTACAAGGAAATGCTAACCAGTCAGATAAGCAATACTTATAGAACGGGTCAATTTGTTGACATACATATATTCTGGGGCAGTGCTGGATCTCTCCCTCTATTATCAAGTAATGTTCTTTTTTGGTAAATTGTCGTTTATTTCTTGCCAATTTCTTCATTGCTCTTTTGGTCTTATATGCTACTCGTTGTGGTGATTGAGTCTTTGGGTTAGCTTTAAACTAGTACTTCTATTATCATTATGCAGGAAGTATCAAGGATTAAGGCGGAACATGCAGATGATCCTCAAGCTATCTTGAATGATAGAGTAAAAGGACAGTTGAAGGTCACAAGAGCATTTGGTGCGGGGTTTCTGAAGAAGGTTAGCTCTATTTAAATATACATCCTTACTGCCTATGCATTTTACTCTTTTGGGGTATGGGTGAAGGATTCTGCATCTTAAATTCCGATGATAATTACAAGCATCTGCTTATAAACCGGATTTAGTCTTTAGTGCTGTGAGCGCATGCTGAAGAGGACATGAGCAATGATGCTATTAAACATACCCTACCGAGTTGTATTTAGCTTTATGTAAGCTGTCTTCCACTTTTCAAATTGCGATCAGGAGAGATGAAGATGGAAATATTAGAAACTTGGTTTATGCAACGGTGGATCTCAGAGTGCTCCTTCATTATATGTTGAGACAGATCCTACAAGGCTGTTTGAGTAGATTTTGTTTGAACAAGCACTGCAAGCTTTCTTTCTAAAATTGCCTTAACAGCTTTGTGTGGCCGGAAAAGTCGAAGCTTCAAATTAGAGTTTCTGCTTTTAACGATTAGAAGCTTATTCGTCTTCCTGCCGAAGCAGAAGATCTAGACTTTTTCTTTGCCAAATCTGCACTTGCTGCTTCTCAGAGTAGAAAAGCTGATCTAGACAACACTTCATGATTCTAGGTCATGATATGATAGTCATCTGCTAGTTTCCATTAGATGGCAATTTGGTGATTTCCTTTTTCCTCTATAGCAAGACCTTCAATGCATGACAAAATAAGACAACTTCAGATAATTGTACTGAGAATTTCTTCAGGGTTTAAGTCTGGAATATGCAGTGAGATATAAGCTAACCTATCTAGCAAGAGCACCCTTAGACTTGTCTTGAATATGAAAAATAGTAATGGAAGTGATATTATTATATGAACATACTAAATCCTATATTTTCCATAATTTTTGGTGAATGGTGAGGTCACTAAGAAACAAGGATCAGCAGTTTAAATTGATCTTGCAAGCGCATTGTTTTTCTATTTTAGATAGATTATTTATGGTGGATTTATGGTGGAAGAAAAGAGTACCATCGATTAATTTGATTTGTTACTTCTCATTTTATATATACTACCCCCCTTTTAACTTGTTACATTGCTTCACTGGTTATTTTATGATTATAAACTGCCATCTTATAAGATTGTACTGATCAAAGAATAAGAATGAGAATAAAGATAATCATTGTGCCATCTCTCTCTCTCTCTCTCTCGAACATATCTGGATCCTTTGACTAGTATTTAGGTGATCAGCATTGCTGTCTGAATACATAATGAGATGTTGCATTTTAATTGGTATGACAACTTCCACAATGGCTGTCCAAATAACATAAAGTTCAAAATGACTTTTTTTTGGGTGGAATAATTATTTATGGCTTGTCCCTGATGAGACATAAAGAATTGGCTGTTTGTTTAATCCTTTGATGCACTTTCTTATTGGAAGTGTTAGTTTCCCTGATTCAACAAAAATGAGAAGGAAGAACTCGGACTAATGTCAGGATATCTTCCTTCCCCCCCTCTCATAGGCACTCTGGAACAGGATTTGATTCTAATAATATCATTTGAATCAGATGCCATTTATTTATGTAAAACATTGTTTAATGCTGATAAATCGGGCCATTAGCACATACAGGAGGGATTTGTCAATTACGAACCTTTATTTCAGTGGTCAATGAAAATCTTTTGTTGCCTAAGTTCCACCTTCAAGGTTCTTTGAATGCTAAAACGCCGTCTTTCATGCACCATTCTAAGGGCTCTTCAGTAAGAGAGTAATTTTTTAAAAAACAAAATAGATTCTAGTTATCTGGGCACTTCAATTTCCATCATTATGCCATAAAAGATTGAAACAATGAATTCCTGTTGCTTTGTCTTTTGAATTAATTCTAGTCATTATGAGTTGCTAGTTATCTCTTAGTTATTGACTTATTATATTGGCAGTGCTAGGTATCATCTAAATTTATCTTGTATGACTCGAATCTGACATCTGTTTGGTAGCTATCACACAGGGCTTTGCATGCACCTTTATTGGTACTTCCTAATATGTACTGATGATGTCATTTATATTTTCTCATAAGCGTCGCGTTGTCATAATTTCACCTGTTGAGTGTTGACACATCACTCGGTTTCTCATGCACCATACTGTAATTTTTATGTTTATATAAGACTGCATCACATAGAAAAAAGATTAGTGCCCTGTTTTTCGTCGTAATAAGTTTAATACAACTCCGGTTGCAATCATTAGTGATTTTAATTACCAATCGGCAAGATGAGTGCTTTATTCTTGTGTTCTTCTATGAAAACGTTGAGAGCTATCGTGGGCCACAATCAGGATTCTGTTGTTTAAATTCCATATTTGCGATATGAGTGCTCACTAAACATTCCTATTAAATTTATTTCGGAAACTAATATTGGTGTAGTTGTTTCCTTCTAATACAGCCGAAGTTCAATGAAGCTCTGCTTGAGATGTTTCGGATTGATTATATTGGGATGTTACCGTATGTTAGCTGCATTCCCTCAGTTGTTCATCATCGTCTGTGCTCGAGCGATCATTTCCTGGTCCTGTCTTCTGACGGACTCTACCAGTACTTTTGCAACGAAGAGGTCGTTTCGCATGTTGCCTGGTTTATGGAGAATGTTCCGGAAGGGGACCCCGCTCAGTACCTCATTGCTGAGCTCCTTTGTCGTGCAGCCAAAAGAAATGGTTGGTGCATTTATGTTTTTCAGTTTGTTTTTATCTGTTTTAACTTATTATCAAGAATTTTTGTTGTGCCCCTATTTTCAATTATTGTTTTGGAACGAAGTTTTCACATCGTAACTACACACATATCGTGTTGAATCGTTGTATGTTCTCCGTCTGTTAAGATAACCAAAAATTTAAAAGCTTCATTGTCCGTCGCACCTCAAAAATTTAAAAGCTTATAAAAAGTTTTCCTACAAAATTGTCAAAATTTTCTTGGTTTTCCCCTCTTTAAGACCGTCATGTGAATCAAATGCTTAGAATGATCTAAATTTCATAAGTGGAGCTCGTCTTTTGCTCTTGCGAGGTCTACTTAGATCATTTTCCAGCCTCTACTAATCACGTATATTTTAAATGCATCCAACATCGCGCCCTTCCTTGGATTTCAAACATTTTGCAGACTGCTTTTTATTATTTTATAAATTAAGATTAAACTGTTTTCTTTTGCAATGTTCAAACAGGGATGGATTTTCACGAGTTGCTAGATATTCCCCATGGCGATCGGAGAAAATATCACGATGATGTTTCTGTCATGGTGGTTTCTCTTGAAGGAAGGATTTGGCGCTCCTCTGGTTGATTGTTTCAATACTTATACGGGCCGCTGCCCTAAAAGCCCCTTGATGTAATGAACTCCTTATCAAGAAAGGTGCTCTGTTATTTTTTTTCCTTTTTCATTTTTGTTTTTTTGTTTTTTTGTTTTTTTGGGTTCATTAGCTGCTATCTGCCTTTTGCTTTACACCTTCCTGAGATATAAACTTTTCTCCTCCTTTTCTCCGTTGCATTTTTGGCCATCCAATTGATTGGCTGCTCGGGCTTTTACCCCCGGTCACAAATTATATAGGTTCAACTTTTATTTCTTTTGAGTTATTGGTAATCTATTTTGCTCACATTTTTGCATCGATGAATTCGATTGGTTTGATCCTAATTGTTTTGCGATCATTCCTTCACATGCGCATCAGAGTAAACGATCTGAGAGGAACTGAAATGCTGCTCTTTTTTTGTTTTTCAAATATCTGCATCGAAATTGGGCAAAAACAAGTAGTTTCACCCTTTACTCGGAGGTCATATTATATCATCTTTCGAAGCTGTAGCATATCCATCATTGTTCTAATAGCATATTGTTACTTGTGAGGAGTGCTTTGATAACATATAAAGTTATATTACATCTGTTATTAGTTAACCTTCGATCTTCGTTCTATCTTTTGGTGCTTCATCAGATTGTTTACTGATATGAGCATTTCTGCGTCTTTTCCGACTAATACACAATGAAAAACTACTCTACATCAGAAACCCTCAGTTTTTTTTTTTTTTTTTTTTTTTTTTTCTTTTACTCTAATCATTGGGCTTTCCATTTCAGGTAAGTATGGAGATTCATATGGGAACTTTCACTGGTGTAATCTGTAACTTTTTGATGATTTATAAATTTTGTTTAAGACCAAATTTTGATCCTTGTGAACAGAAATTTTGAAATCCGCAGATATCCCCATTGGAGTCCTGAGTAGCTGCAGGCATGTAAATGTTTTCGGTAGTTTTTGTTCAGGCCAAAGGTTGATTTTCCCCTCATCAAATTCAGAAATTTAAACACACTCATCTGAAATTTGTTTGTGTTAACAACATCATCCTTTTATGTTATTATGATTTGTTTGACAAAGTTGATTATGTGGTGATCAATTTATGCATAGCATGTCTTAAGGGAATGATTTGACTTGTTCATGAATGATTCTCTTCCACCATGCTTTTCTATTGATGCTGTTGCAGTACTGAAAGCTGCTGTACTGAAAGCTGCAGTACTGCAGCTGCAGATATTGTAGTACACTGCTGTATTTCTGCAGGATGTGTTACTGTAGCAGTGCAGTAGGGGAAGGGAAAAAAAAAAAAAAAAAAAGAGAGCATAAAAGCATACAAAACTCACATTCCATTTTTTAATCTATTATATTAATTTTTTAAAAGTTTAATTTCAGTGTC
Source organism: Tillandsia leiboldiana (assembly GCA_029204045.2). Lineage (NCBI taxonomy): Eukaryota > Viridiplantae > Streptophyta > Magnoliopsida > Poales > Bromeliaceae > Tillandsia > Tillandsia leiboldiana. The sequence continues at coordinate 174,549 of CM055081.1, read as the reverse complement.
CAATCTCTTAATTTGTTTGATTTGAGTCGTGGAATGCCACTTTGACTTTATAATTTATAACTAAACATGTAAATATAAACAACACATTTAAATTTTTAAGTTAAATTAAACAAATTTTAAAAGATTAGATAGCAAAATTAAAATTTTAAGAGATTGAGTGATAAAATCAAAATAGTTCATAGTTCAGATATAAGTTGGGTAAGGATTTGATCAAAAGTAAACAGGGATAAAATTAATTCATCAAATAAAACTACTTAGGAAAATTTAATTCATGACATATTTATAGAAACCTTAACCATTGCAATAAAAATTATTATTTTGACTCATATTCAGATCGAAACTAAATCAATTCAGATTTGAACTGTATCACTGTAACGATACGACCCACTAGCAATAATAACTCGTTGGGTCTAAACCACAACTCAAAATACTTAAGCCCAGTTATTATTACTAGTGTTCATGTCTCATATAAACTCAATCACAATTCCATCCACATTCGATGTGGGACTATTGAGGGCGTCATAGACTCCCTCGTTTAGGCCAGACGTCCTCGTCAGCCCAAACACACACACATCAGCCCAAGATCACCCGGCGATGTGAGACTCGTCTCGCTAGCCCTGTCATCTAGGTCGAGACTCGCCGCACACTTCCGGCTGGTTATTGGCTTAGATCGAGACTCGGCCGAGACTCGCCGCACACTTCTGGCTGATTATTGGCTCTGATACCAAATGTAACGACCCGACCCACTAGCAATAATAACTCGTTAGGTCCAAACCACAGTCCAAAATGCTTAATTCCAGTTATTATTACTAGTATTCATGTCTCATATAAATTCAATCACAATTTCATCCAGATCCGAGACAATTGGGGCGTCACAATCACCTATTGTTTAAAGTTCCCTCGTTAAACCCATTTAGTTAGTAACAAAATCTTGAGTATTACTTTTGGATGATTACATGAGTAAAACAAAACATTAATTAATTAATTAAAGCACATTTCAAGCTTAGAGAATCTTGGCCCACAATGTCAATGCTAAATATTTTGACAAAGTCAAAAGGAATTATTGCTATATCTCCTCCTAATAATTAAGGGGAAAATGTACAAAGACCACCCTAACCTTTAGCACTTTTTCGAACAGAGCCTTGAACCTTTAATTTTGGCACATTGGCCCTCTAAATTTTATCAAATGGTCAAATAGGCCTCCACTTACAACTTACAAGCGAATTTACTAATTATGTAGCTATTTTGGTTTCATATTTTACATAAAATTTTTTAAAAAGGAAAAAAAAAAGCGGGTATGTTTACCTTGTAATTCTTCATTTTTAATACTTAATTACTACAATTAAAAATGAGAAATAATTAACTTTCTTTGTATTTTGAAATTTTACAAACTTAGACGCTACGTTGAATTATTTGATAAAGTTTGAAAGATTAAATTGTTAAAATTAAGATTCTGTTTAAATATTGGAGTAAGTTATCTAACCATAACTTTATCGGTGTCAGAATTTTTTTATCTAATTGAAAACTTTTTGAAAATTTTTAATATTTCTAATTTGATAGAATAAAATATTTTACTTATAAGATAATTTAATTTATTTAAATAAAATAATTTAAAGTTCATATTTGATCACACAACTCATCTCCTAAACATTGCAATATAATAAAGTAAAGAGATTTGTCGAGCAATATACTCAGAACATAGAAATATAGCCAACGAGTTAATTGTCTAATTTAGTTTCTAATTAATTAATTGACCACTACTTAGTCCATGTTAATAAATTAAAGTAATCAAATATATATATATATATATATATATATTGATTTGACAACTGTGTCAAGGTTGGTGTGATGTGCTTGTTTATATTTTTATTGAGAAATTTGAGACAGTACATACTTGCTCTAGTTTACTTTGCGATATAAATTAGTCACTAATTAAAAGAGTACTTAGTTCAAATTAAATATCTTAATAACAGCTTAATTAATTAATTGCTAGTTAATAGATGCACATTCAAATGCTCTAAATTAATTCTTTTGTCTCTTTTTTCAACTATCCAACCGCTTATGGACGCATCAAAGAATGTTATGAATGCTTAATTAGAATCACCAACTAATTAACTTTTGGAACTAATATGTATAATAATAACTAATGTTTTTGTCCTTTTTCTTTTTTTTTACATGTAAACATGCACCTATATATATATATATATATATATAAACTATGCATATATGCTTAGAATCACCAACTATATATCTTGTGAAATTTCTATGTATATTAGCTAATTTTTTAATATTATATATATATATATATATATATATATATATATACAGCTTCTTAATTCGTAGAACTTGTTGACTTTCTCAGTTTTTCTGAGTTTGCTTAATTTGTTGGTTAATTTATTGTACGTGTGCGTCCTTTAATTTCTGTACATCAGTACTATTTAGTCTGACTTAATTATATAGAGTTTCGTCTTCGCATTTGTTTATGCTACGATACGATAAGTAATTAATGGTGGGATCGGATTAAAAAAAAAAATATATATATTTGATAGTAATATTGATACTTGTACGTAATAGTTACATGCACGTACGTAGGCATAATGCAGTAGATTTGCAGAAGCTGCAGCAGCTCGAATAATTAAACAACAAAAATGATGATATGTCTAAAAAATCAAATTCGAAATATATATATATATATAAATATTTTGGATCAAAAATCTTCAGAGAATGGCGCATCCGTAGGGTTGTTGTTGTTGTTCTTCGTAGAGCACGACAGTACCGTAGTTGATGGTGGGCCTGCTGCTGCAGGCGGTACAACAACAACACGGAGGCAACTCCTTGCATTTGCCGTCTTCCTCCTTCTTCTTCTTCTCTTCTTCCTTCTTCTTCTCCTCCTTTTCAGGACCCACGCTGACGATCTCCACCTCTTTCCCTGCCTTCCTTAGCGCCTTGGCGATCAGAACCACGTCCACGTCCCCTATCACCGTCAGCGTCCCCTTCTTCGCATCCAAATCTAGCGATTTTATTCCTAAATCCACCCGCCAAAAATGTTAAAGAACAAACACAAATCACTTTTAAATATAATTCTCTATATATGTTTGAGATGTGAGAGATAGAGAGAGATATAGAGCGAAGGAGAGAGTTTTGATACATATCAAATTTACGAACCACAAAACTTGGCCACTGTCTTCATGATGCAAGTCCTACATTTGTCGCACACAACGGTCACTTTCAACACGATTTTCTGTACACAAAATCTATCCATCCGTCGATTTAACGCCCAAAGAAGAAGAAGAAGAAGAAGAAGAAGAAGAAGAAGAAGAAGATGATGATGATGAAGATGACGTACCTTGGCCATTGTTGAGGAGAAGAAGAAGAAGAAGAAGAAGATGATGATGATGAAGATGACGTACCTTGGCCATTGTTGAGGAGAATTAATGTACCAGACCCAAATTGTTGATGCTTACAAAGACGTACTAATAATCCTACGTACCTTGCTAGTGATTTAATTGAATAGTGAATAGCGAATTGATACCCACGTTTCGTTGCTTAATTTGTTGGCATACACTCACATCAAAAATATATATATATATATATATATATATATATATATATATATATATATATATATATATATATATATATATATATAATTAATTGACCTTTTATATCTTTAAAAATATTAAATTATTGATATTTGTAAATTTTTAGTTCTTGAATAAAAAGATATGCTATTAGAATGATAGTGGAATAGAATTTTATTCAAAAGATAAGATCTAATGATAAAAAACTTATCAATACTAAACAAGTATAATAGCCAGACTCATATATATATATATATATATATATATATATATAAAAGCTGAAATATTATGGATAGCAAATAAAATCTGCTGTCATCTATTTGTTTTTTATAATGTAGCTCCTAAAACGATAATCGGCATTGTTAAATATGATCTAGAGTACCATTTAAACTATTTAGAAATTTAATTTTAATTTTTTAAAAAAAATTTTAAATTTTTTTTTATTTGACTAAAAAAATAAACGATTAAAAATGATTATCCGGATAGAAGTTTTATAATCAAAATTAAAGGTATAGATCATGTTTTAAATAGTTAAAAAAAATTAATCAAAAATTAATTAATTTAAATTGTTTACACTATTAAAATTATAAATTTTGCAACCATTTGATAATTATATCAATGATGTTGAAAAAATTCTAAATTTAATTTTTAGATACTTCAAGTAATTTATATCATTATGTTCAACTGTGCTTTATCATTGAAAATAAATAATTGTCTATTGATAGCACTCAATATATATATATATATATATATATGGGTTAATTGCATACGATTCCCTATAAACATATCGAATAGTAAATATATCCCTACAAAGTTCAACTTTTCATATTTATTCCTTTAAAAGTCCAATGTTATTCATATATATCCTTACCGTCTATCTCTCTTAGAAAAATCTAATTAATCATAGGTTAAATACTTAATCTTGGTTAGTTAGTAAGGTAAATTTATTTTTTTACCCTCTTAGATATTTCTACATTATTTTTTGGAAAGATATTTTTGAAAGGGCAAAACTATTATTTTACATATAATCTGTTAAAAAATAAATAATGAACTAACGATAATAAACCAGAGAGATATATATGAATAACGTTGGATTTTTGAAGGGATAAATATGAAAAGTTAAACTTTGTAGGGATATATCTGCTATTCGATAGATTTACAGAGAGCCATATGCAATTAACCCTATATATTGATTACTAATTTTTCTACGCATTAATTGGTCCCTCAATTTGCAATAAAAAAAGTGGGATCAACCAAATTATTAACTTATTGTATTCTTAAACAAAGGAATTTCAACGTGAGACAGTGAACTTATTCGGCGTGTAAGTTAAGATGGAAAAAGTTGACTACATAATTTATTAAAGTAAATAAATTATAAATTACGCTGCTTACGCATTAAAATTTTATTCTCTTGAATTCGCCTTGCTTGGATATATATACACGCAATTGCGTGACTGCTTCAAAAACCATCTCATTAATTAATTAATTGTGTCCCTTTTTTTTTTACTTTATTACATATTTTATAAAATTTTAAAACTCTAATTTAGAAAGAAGGTTTTAAATCATGCATTTTAAACTAGAAAATAAACTTATTTAATCTCTTCTAATTAATCTCTTCTCTTTGTTAAGAAAATAAATGATTAAACACTATTCCCTGTTAGCTTAACTTTTTAGCGTAATTAGTTTCTTAAAATAACATCATAGCAATATAACGATTTTTGGTGTGTCTCATTTATTTTTGTTACACTTAATCAATCATATAATTCTGGCATAAATAATAAAATTATAATTTATTAAGAAAAAAATTGAAACATGAGAATGTGATGAAAATTATATCTGTGTTTTGGGTGCAGCTGTGCAAGCAATAATTTCTCAAATGAGGCATCCCCTCATCGAGTCATTATGGGCCGAAAAAGCCCGACCCAATTGACGGTGTTTGGATCGGCCTTCGGGCATTAGAAATTAATTATAAGTTTCAAAAACACATTTTCGACCGGCTAAAGTGAAGCCCTGCTCACACTACCGGAGAAAACTTAGTTCGATATTGACAGATAGATTCATAACAGTTCACTGAATGTAACAAAAATCAATGAATCTAACAATTGATTACTATTTTTGATTGTTAACTATTTGATTCATCAAATCTAATCATTTTTCGACTGAATTCGATTATATTCAATAAATCTGATCTGTTTCTACTAAAAGGCACTCTACTATTATATGTTTGTTAAACGCCCATCATTTACAAGACCGATAAATCTTTTTGGGCCGGGTTTCCGCTTTTTATAAACCGGCCCAAACCCGACCCGATTCGAGTCGTATTGAGAATCATGTTCCCAAAACCCTAGAAACGCTCGTATCCTTCTCTTTTTCCCCGCCACCTCCTCCTTCGTCGTCGCCTTCGCCTTCGCCTTCGCCTCGGTGCTAGAAACCCTAGCAAAACCCTAACCCTAAACCCTAGCAATGGGGAGGAAGAAGAAGTTCATCGACAAGAAGAACTCCGCCACGTTCCAACTCCTCGCCCGCGACTCCTCCGCCTCCTCCTCCCTCTTCTCCCTTCCCTTCTCCTCCGACGACTCCGACCGCGTCTTCGTCAGGGTCGACACCAACCCCTTCTCCGTCCCCGGCTTCTTCGGCGACGACGCCGACGCCGAGGGCCATGTTAATAACGCCGACGAGTCCCGTGACTCCGCCTTCGCCGACGCCCCCGGCGACACCATCGACGCCGACGACGATGGCGCGGCGTCGTCGACGCGGGGCCGCGGCGGTGGGGCGCTCCCCGTCCACGTGAGGCGTGAGATCCTGGAGCTGGGGCTCCCCGACGACGGGTACAACTACCTGGCCCACCTCCGCGAGATCAGGAACGCCGGGGGCGGATCCGCCTACTACCAAAACCCTAGACCCCGGCTCGATCTTGTGCCCCTTGATGTCAAGGTGAGTGCTTCGCAATCTAGGCTTCCTCTATTTCCTTTTCCCCAATTTAGGTAAAAACGGTCGGAACTAACTTGCATTATCCTTCCTTTACAAGTTTTAATTTTGTTTACTAACCTTTCAAATCAATTGATTTTGATCTTAGTATTGTTCTATTCTGTTGAGGTTCTGCGTGAATCGCATGACTGAATTTTGTTACAGATGAGCCACTAAATGATTCCAATCAAACTAATTGAAAGATTTGGTAGTGAAAAATCAAAACTTTCTTTGAATGTTAGGTTGCTGTCGAATGGCGGGTCATAATTCGATCGGTGTTATATGTTTCTGTATTGTGTTTATCTCGTTTGTACAATTTTACTTACGAGCGGTTGCTTGTAGGCTTACGATGCTTCGAGGCTCCGGATTAATGAGGATGCCGTGGAGGACTTGAATGGAGATTCAATCTATTCTGTTGCTTCACGGACGGCGAGCGTGAAGGTTCAGAAGGTGGCTGACCCCGACGTGGCCAAGCTGCTTGATGACAGTGATCTGTCGCGGTTCGAGTCGGATGTGGAGGATTTGGAGGAGGATTTTGTTGTTCAGGCTAATCACCCCGAAGGAGCAGAGGAGGAAGAGGAAGAGGCGGAGGAAGACGAGAGTGTAAACATCAAAGCTGGTTTTGAGAGGGGCCATCCCACGCAGGAGGCCGAGCATGGGGAAGCCAAATTGGAAGATCAAAGAAAGGAAAGAGTTCCGAGACTCCTTGATGAGCAGTTTGATATGGTGAGCTTCTTTTTGTATCTTTTATATTTGCACCTTTTATGATTTCTGGTGTAGTTAAATGTGAAAATATGTTTAGCCTTTGGATATAAGGAGTGTTACTTAAAATATTAGTATGTCAGAGCGCAATCCATATTTGCATGATTGAATATTATCCCTTCTATCCTTTTCAAGATAAGAGTGATTTTACAGTTAAAGACGCAGGTTTTATATATATATATATATATATATATATATATATATATATATATATATATATTTTGAAGCTAATAGCTACTATTATAGGTCCCCTTTTTTGGTTTGCTCATGATAGTTTTGTGCATGGTTTCTTTTATTCTTCATGTCCCCTTATCTTACATTTTCATCGCTATTATGTTACAGCTCACTCTGCAGGAGTATGATGATGACAGTGATAATGGCGATGCTTGTTCCGACGATGCAGATCATGAATCACTTTCCAGTAAGATTATAGATTCTCTTAAAAAGTATGGCGTGGGGGATCAAGAATCAAGCACACTCTCAGAGCTGGATGCATCTGCTGATGTCATTCGTAGATGCCAAGAATATGCTGAAGGCTATTTAAATGAAAGTCAAGAAGATGAGGAGGCGGTACTTGTTCAAGAAAGTGACGATGAATCTGAAGTTTGGGACTGTGAGACTATTGTCTCTACATATTCAAACCTCGACAACCATCCTGGTCAAATTCAGGTGCCGGAAAACCCTAAAAAGCGATTTCCAACTTTGTTTCCTGGAGAGTCAACTGCGAAGTCTGATGTGATTGCACTTCGTGGAAAGGAGATGCTCCCAGTTGACTATCTACACCAAAAGAAAAGAAATGTTGAGAGTACGAAGAAATCAAAGGAAGAAGTTAGCTCTGGTTCTGATAAGCTGAAAAGGAGAGTACGCAAAGAAGAGTCGAAGGAGGAAAAGAAAGAAAGGAAGGTATGCTTTGAAATTAAACTCAGGTCTTGTGGGTTTTTTGTTTTTTTTTTTTAAATTTTTTTTCTGTGAAAGTGTAAAAGGAATAGAATGAAGATATATTGATGAGTTGTTTGTAAGCGTACATATTTGTCTGGTTTGAGTAATGAGAGCAAAGAAAGAGAAAACAGTCAGATACATTCTAGCTCTGAGAGAAACTACTATTTCTAGTAGTTGATAATTGTCTTACAGCTTTAAAATCACTAAAATAAAAGCAAAGTAATCATTCTTTCCAAGTACATAAAGAAGTTTTGAGTTGACTGCTACATGTTTAATATCTTACCTGACCATTTGTTAATCATGTATGTCCCTATCGTCATCCATATCTGCTGATATAATTTCATCTTTGTATCACTACCAGGCTAGATATTTGTCGACCCTTGGTGGTTATGCTGGATATGGTGATTTTTTTAATCTGTTTTTGTCATCTTTCTTTCTTTATGCGCTCTTAAATCTAAACTGTTTTATTTGGTAATCCTTCTACGTATTCTTGCATCTGATGGTTATAATGGATGTGGCGATTTTTATTTTAAATATGTTTTTGTCATCTTTCTTTCGTTATGTGCTTTTAAATCTAAACAGTTTTATTTGGTAATCCTGATACATATTCTTGTATCTGATTGTTATGACTTCCAAACAGGCTGCTGTAAAAGAAGAGAGGAGGGAAGCGCGGAGAGCGAAGAAAGATATGAAAGGCTTGTACAAATGTGAAGCTGAGAGGGCTCAGAAGGTTGCTTCTGTTTCAGGACCGTCTTCTATCCACCTCATGTGAGTGTATCTGGTGAGTATTATGTTAATAATTTTCATATTCGAGAACAATGAGTTTCCATTCTTTTCTTTTTTCTTATTCAGTTTGAAGTAGAACCTCCCCTCCCTTTTTCTCAACATACTCCCTAATTTTTCGCTTAGCTGTTGGCATGCTTCTATTCTCTTAGCACTTAAATTTGGTGGTTTTTGTCGAAGACAGTTTATTGTGCCAGGTAGCGTGCTCGCCACAATAATTGGCCTGAGTGAACTCTCTCAGCTATGATTTCATAAGCTTAATTTTCTGATAATTTATCATTTAGATTTCTGAATTCCTGTAAATATAAATATATAGCTAGATGGAGGCCCAATAATTTATCATTTACATAACTGTCTGAAGGAAATTCCAGTCTTATTGCCTGCGCAACTGAGTCATTGCTTGTGCTGGCATGTAGGCTGTATGGAGGTCCAATAATTAAGGGCGTCTAAGCTATTTGATGTTGAGTGATATGGCTGCAACGAGGTTTCTCTTTTATGGTAGTCACTGGCAAACGTGCAAAATTCCATACTCCAAAAGAAGCTGTCGAGATAGTTTTTCTTTTTGCCTCTAAATTGTGCTGTATGTTACAAGATACTTGGGGAACAAAAAAGCTTGAGCATATCATGACATTTGTTCCGGATATTTTGCGATGGCAGGTAACTTCTTCCGGGATGGTTCGGATACTCGGAACTCTGAGGTTGCAAGCGAGTTTTCACCGTTTCGTGAGTTCCAGAGTGTCCAGCGTTCACGCAAAGCGGAACTTCTTTTCAAGGAGTCATTGCAGGCTTCCGAAAATGTTGTGTTGTCAGATATATTGCAGCTATAGCTATTTATTTGTAGACAACAGTTTTAAGTTGCTCCTCCTCTTGCCGGTGTAAACAGCTTTTTGTTCTTGAGAGATAGTGGAGATGTGGAATTTTATCTTTCTCTTTTTTTTCTTTTCTTGTTCTTTCCTGCCCACTGTACCAAGTTTTAACCCATGGTAATCAGGCTGCCTCCTGAATTTTAAGAGTAATTTACATAACTTATGCAGCATTTTATATCTCTTGTGATGATGCAAAGCAGTTGTAAACTCCTACTTCATCTTCCTGATGTATGTTGATGTGGCTTTAACTCTGGTATTTTATAAAGGGATCTGCTTTTTCTACTACTATGCACTCAGGATAATTCCACTGCTCATATGCAGCTGGATGCATCAGTTAGTAGCTTTGGCTTAAAAGCGCAAAAAATTCATGTGGCAGGGCCAGTTTGCTTGGCAGCAGTGCTAAGTTTACTCTCTCTTTATCTCTATCACTTCTTTTTCCGGCCCCAGCGTCCATGTTCAGCACCAACATTCTGTCTCTTTGTATTGAAGAGATCTTTAAGGCATTGAGTTAGATGATGTTAAATTTTAGCCTTTTGATCAGCATCAATGGCTGGGGATTGGGGATGTGGCAACATTAATGTTTAAAAACTACAAATGCATGCATGGTCTTGTTTTAGAGCATATGCCTATTGGATGCCCCACCCTCCACCACCATCCAGCTGGGTAGAATATTTAATCCATTTACTCTATTCACACCAATTATTTAAGTATCCATCGGCACGGACCGTATCCACCGTGCCGTACCATGCCAATAAGATACCGGCACGATACAACCCCGTACCGATGACACAGTTCAAAATCTTTTTTTCTTAAATTTACTAAGTAATTTTTTCAATAAAGTTTAAAATATTTGATAAAGATACATAATAAGCAATTAAAAAATTTTGTTGCTAAAGAAAATAAATATTTCATACCATTCCATTATGTGTTGGCACGCATGTATTTTTTGTGACCGGTACTCATCGGCACGGCTCGGCACGCACCGTGCCGTATCATGCCGGCAAGTTTTCGGTACAATCCCGTGCCACGACACTTAAATCCTTGATTCATATATATATATATATATATATATATATATATATATATATATATATATATATATATATATATATATATATATATATGAATTTCCTATTGCAAGGGATAAGAAAATGCTATTTTAAACCAGGGAGGAGTTCTAATTTTTTTTTTTTTTTTTTCATTAGTAATTAAATGTCTTTTTACATAAAAATTGCTCATTCATCTAATCTAAAGTTGAAAGAAACTCCTTCCATTAGTGAAAGCTCATACATAGATCCCAAGAAAAGGTCATGATATTATTATCTTGCCTTGATTATGATGGGGCATTTCAGGCATGAAACATGCCCTTACTGTGTACTACTCTTTATTCATTTTTGTGTTCCCCACACCACACAATTAACAATAAATGACTCAATAAATAAAGAGAGGGATAAGATCGTAAGAGGATGAGAGAGGAGGTCAATGATCTCTTTGTTTAATGAGAGTTGACTCTAATTATCTCCACCAATAAGCAACTGCTAATTCATGATAGAGACTATTAATTTAACTTGATTTGAGGGATAATTTTCATTTTATTTCAATTTAATTAATTAGAAATTCAAATCGAAAGGAACATAGAGATTTAAGTGGTGCCAACCAATTGCCAATCAAAGAGAGAGAGGAAAAAAAAAAAAAAAGTTCTCAATTTAACTCCTCCTATATATAATTCTCAAAAAGTGCTCAATTTAAAAATATTAATAAAGCAAAATTAAGTTGAGGGGGCATTTCAAATTTGGCTTATGGTTGGAATGCTTATCCTCATCCTTTTATCTTTGGAGGTAATTAATAAATTTGTAAAAATATTATACAAATAATTCTTTTTGTGAATTAAATCGACCATTTAATTGAAACATTCTATACAAGATCGTTAGTAAAATATTGTAGAATGCATGTATAAGCGGGTACAGCGTATGTAACACTAGAAAATCATATCCTATATGATTTGCGCGAACTAATCTCAACCGTCCGTTGAGGTGTAAAAATTAAGCTAATTTGGTTAATTTGCTTGATACAATGTGATCGTAAAAGTAAGACCACCCATGCATGCATCACATGCATGGCATGTGGACAAGGAAGTTCTTTCCCATCCCCCACACATCATGTGAGGTTTGGGACCAATTGAGGTTAAGTTACTGCTTTTAATTAGCAAGCATTTAATGGCTTAATTAATTAAAGGACACCTAGAATTAATAGACCAGGCTAATAGAACAGAAGAGGAAACAAGAAGCAATAAAGCGGAGATCCGTAGCTGCCCGACCGTCACCTTGATGTGGGAGGCTAGCTCACACAAGAGGGGGGCTTGGGGCGGAAGGACTCTCACCACTATAGCGACCACCTGGCGGACGGTGTGGCTCGAAAGAAATAGAAGGATTTTTGAAAATAAGAGTCGTAGTTTTGATGCTGTCCTCGCCGAAATCAGGACTTACCGTTCGCAGTGGTCTAGGTTCTGTACTTAGGCCTGGGGCCTACCTCTGCCTTATTTCGTTTTGCTTTTTTCAACTTCTTTTATTTTTTTGCTTTTTTAATCCCTCTTCCACTCCTTCTTCTCCTGGGTTCGAGGCCTGATGGCCTCAGTCCTGTAGCTGAGTTCATTTCCCTATTGAATGAAGCGGCAGTATGCTGCATTTTCTCAAAAAAAAAAAAAAAAAAAGCAAAACAAATGAATATACATTCTCAAAATATTTTTCTCTATCATCAAATTGCAACCCATTTCACACCTCCCAACTCCTATTGGTTTAATCCCTAGCTAGAATTGAGGAATATTATTAATTAACCTATAGATTAATAAAATCAAATATCCACGTAAGAAAATATTCTAAAGTATATATATATGATGGCTACATCACATTATTTATATCTCCAATAAATCAAATTTGCTATATATTGAGGGTCAACCATTTTAATTATTATAATTTTTTAAAAATATATTTATTATATTCTTTTTAAAATAAAAAGTTTGATTGATTTGAAATATATTGATATCATACCACTATAAGAGCCAAAGCAAGAAGCAGAATCAGAAGAAGCAGCAGCAGAAGCAGGAGGAGGAGGAGGAAGAGAAGGGCACTATGGCCAGGTCTACTACTAGTTCTCTCCTTGCTCTCTTCAGTACTCTCCTCTTTCTCTTCCTCTCTCGCTCCCTCGCCGCCGACCCCGACATGCTCCAAGACATCTGCGTCGCCGATCTCACATCCAGTAAGTGCATATTTTGCCCAACTGATCCTAATACTCCATGACCAGATATATTCTCTTTGCAGCAGAAGCAGACATTGGAAAAGTTCGAATTGGAGCTTCCATGCTTTCATATTAATTGGTGTCAGTTCTAATTTTTATTTTGTCTGCTACTCTATAAAAAAGATTTTAATATAAAAATATTTTTTAGAATTTTTTATATAAATTATTAAATAATAAATTTTATTATTATTTTAAATTTTTAGAAATTTTAAAGTATCCGAATTTTAATAAATCCTTAACGCTTTAAGGCTACGTTTGGTTGGGGGATAAAAGGTGATAACTCATTTATTTCCCATTTATCCTCCAAACACAAAAAAAAAAAAAAGGAATTTGTTATTCCTTCGGGCTATTCTTAAGGAGGGAAATTCCCTCCATGGGAATAAGGTTGTTCCCATCCGAAAACAGCCTTATTTCTATTTTTTAAAATTTTTTTAAAAATTTAAATTAAAGTTTATAAAATTTATAAAATTTTAAATTTAAAATTTTTTATAAATTTAAAAATTTAAAATTTTAAATTTTAAAATTTTAAAATTTATACAAATTTTGTATATATAAATTTTTATTTTTTTATAGAAATTTTTTAATTTCTAAAAATTTAAAAATTAAAATTTTTGCATAATATTTTACAGATTTTTTGAGATAATTAAAATTTAAAATTTAAAATTTAGAAAAATTTTAAATTTTATAACTTTTTAAATTTGTAACTTTAATTTTTAATAAATTTATAAGTTTAATAAATTTTAAAATTTATACAAATTTTAATTTTTTTAACTTTAATTTAAAAAAAATTAAACAGTATTATTTACTAAAATATAAATTTTAATTTATACAAATATTAATTATTATTTAATTAATATTTTATATTAATTAATTAGATAAAATATTATTATTTTAAAATTATAATTATTTTTATTTTTTCACTATTTTCGTTTATTCTAAAAAATGAACCAAACACAATTTCAGCTATTCCTAAGAATAACAGTTTTACAAACCAAACATTATTTTTCTTTTATCTCTGATTTTTCCGGAATAGCAAGCTATTCCAGAAATAAAAAAATTTATTTCCAAACTCATAATTTTCGAACCAAACATTACCTAAAGTATTAGGATATAATTTATGGACGCTTGACATAAGTGTCATTATATACGTGGTGACTCTTTATTTAATGACGTTTTAATCAATACTTTCAAAGGCTAAACTATATTAAGACCCTTTTAAGCATCATTAAGTATAAAAATAGAATAATTTTTTTATAGTAAAGGAAGGCAGGTAGAGGGCTAATTGAGTAGTTAATTTGTATTGCTGAATGAAATCAATCTCTTCTCTTCCCCTGGCAGCCGTGAACGTGAACGGATTCGCGTGCAAGGCGAACGTGACGGAGGACGACTTCTTCTTCAAGGGCCTGGCGACGCCGGGTGCCACCAACAACACCTACGGGTCTCTAGTAACCGCCGCCAATGTGGAGAAGATCCCGGGCCTCAACACATTAGGTGTGTCCATGTCGCGCATCGACTACGCTCCCGGGGGGCTCAACCCTCCCCACACCCACCCGCGGGCCACCGAGATCGTGTTCGTCCTCCAAGGCACGCTCGACGTTGGATTCATCACCACCGCCAACAAGCTCACCAATAAGACCATCTCCGCGGGGGAGGTGTTCGTCTTCCCGCGCGGCCTCGTCCACTTCCAGAAGAACAATGGCGACAAGCCGGCTGCGGTGATCGCCGCGTTCAACAGCCAGCTGCCGGGGACGCAGTCCATCGCGCTCACGCTCTTCACCGCCACGCCGCCGGTGCCGGACAACGTGCTCACCAAGGCCTTCCAGATCAGCACCGAGGAGGTAGAGGAGATCAAATCCCGCCTTGCACCAAAAACATAAACAAATCAACTACCATGCATGATATATATATATATATATATATAGGATAATTGCCTGTGTAACTCTGAAATTTGAAGAAATATCTGATTTACCCTTTTTATTTTTTTCTTTCCAATATACCCTTCATACGTTCCACCGTTATTAAAAATATCCCTACCGTTTCCCTTTGTTAAGTTAACTAGGGTTAAACTAGAGTTAAATAATAATCGGAGTTGAAAACTATCAGATATACCTATTTTGTCTCTATCTACCAAAACATTGGTTTAGGGTTTAGGGTTTAGGGTTTAGGGTTTAGAGTTTTAGGGTTTTGGGTTTTGGGTTTTGGGTTTAGGGTTTAGGATTTTTTAGGACTTTTTAGGATTTAGGGTTTAGGGTTTAGGGTTTAGGGTTTCAGATGTTCTCATTTAATTTCAGATGTTTTCATTTAATTTTTGCATTATTATTGTGCGTATATTTTAAGGATAAATACGAAAACTATTGAAAATTTTAAGGGTACATAAGAAAAGTTAGTTATGGTAGAAGGATAAATTTGAAAGGGCAAAATCATAATTTCACACAAATAACGGCAGCTCCAAACGGTACACTAACAGAGTTTAACTTTAGGAGTATTTTGGAAAGAAGTTGGAACGTAAGAAAGGTAGTTTTAATATTAGCCTTCTAAGAGGGGTAAATCTGAAAACAGGAAAATTTTTAAGAATATATAGAAAATTGCCTATATATATATATATATATATATATATATATATATATATATATATATATATATATATATATATATATATATATATATATATATATATATATATACTGCATGGATTAATTGGGAAGTACTGATCATTTGTTTGTGTTTGTATTTTGTGATTTATATCACTTGCATGTGACACATTCTACTTTTCTTCTATTTAAGGGCATTTTATTGTTGTGTTAATGTTTGGTTGGTGCCTTTAGTGCCTTGACTCTCAATTTCTTGATTCACTATAACAAAATTAGATTATAAAAATATATATTTGTGATATTTTTGTATAAGTATTCTATCTATGTTTCATCTATATCTAAAATTAGACTATAGGGACATATTTTTGGGACACATTACAAAAATATATCGCTATACACCCTAGCGACGGTACATATAACAATACTAACCATAAGTGTTGATATTTTTGTCATCGATATTGTTTTTAGATTTTAGAAATATTTAAAAGTATCACTATAACATAATTTTTTTATAGTGATTAAATCATTTGATAATAATTTTGTTTCTGCAACTTTTCCCAACAACTTAATAATGATTGCTCTTTTTTCATTTTCTTCTTTCCCCAAATGATTACTTTCCTTTCAAAAAAAAAAAAAAAAAAAAATTCTTTTCTCCTTTCTCTTTACATTTTTCCCTAATCTAGATTCCGTCTTTCCTCCCTTCTTTACGTTTTCTATGATTTCCATTTAGATTCCGTCTTTCCTCCCTTCTCTACGTTCTCTATGATTTCCACCTGCGTTTATAAGGTTTTAAAGTGTAGACATAGAAGCATTTTTGAGATTTTAGGGTGTGAATATAGAAGAGAGTTTAGATAGTCCTCTAAAAAGACTAGTAAAACAAGTAATTCGATCTGATTTCGTCGATTTAATTTTAATTTCTAAATATGTTGGCTATTCAGTTTGTAAATTTTCGTTATCCTCTAATTCAACAATTGATATTAGAGCAATTAATTTTTGGCTTATTTTCATCTTTGATTATGCATGTGATGCTCGATCCGATTATATGTTTTGTTGATCACAATTTCTTGGTATATATATATATATATATATATATATATATATATATATATATATATATATATATATATATATATATATATATATATATATATATATATATAAATATAAAACTAAGCTATAATATTATTAATAGCACAAAGTCATCGGTAATATTAGATTTTTGACATTTGGATGAAGAAATCTACCGTTAAGATAATATAGTCCCTAGGTTCTTTTTGGTAAGGGAATTGAGGAGGGATAAGGGGTTATCTCCCTCTATCCCTAAACAGAAAATAGTGGGGATGAAAATGTTGTTCCCATCCCTTGCGAGTTATCCATGGATAACCCGCTAAAGGGTGAGAATTATTTCCACTCATTTTTTTATTTTTGTAAAAATTTTATAAATTTTAAAATATTTAAATTTATAAAATTTTAAATTTAAATTTTTAATTTTATAAATTTTAAAATTTTTAACTTTAATTTTTTTAATAAATCTAAAAATTTATTTTTTAAAAAAATTTATCAATTTTAAAATTTAAAATTTATCCAAATTTTTTATAATTTTTTTTAAATTTATACAAATTTAAATTAAATTTTTTCGCACCCTCTTTTTAAATTTTTTGAGATAATTAAAATTTAAATTTTTAACATTTATAAATTTTTAAATTTAGAAAAATTTTAAATTTTATACCTTTTAAAATTTTTAACTTTGAATTTTTAATAATTTTAAAATTTTAAAATTTTTTAAAATTTATTAATTTTAAATTTTTTAAATTTATTAATTTTAAATTTTTAAAATTTATTAATTTTAAAAATTTAACTTTATTTTTTAATAAATTTAAAAATTTAAAAATTTATACAAATTTTTAATAATTTTAAAATTTATTCAAAATTTTAAAATATAGAAATTTATACAAATTTTTAATAATTTAAAAAGTTATACAAATTTTTAAAATATAAAAATTTATACAAATTTTTAAAATATAAAAATTTATTAAAATTTTTAAAATATAAAAATTTATACAAATTTTATATACAAAATTTTGAATTTTTAAAAATGTATAAAATTTTAAAATTTTAGATTTTTTTAATAAATTAAATTTTTATATACAAAAGCTAAATTTAAATAATATAAATTATAATTATTTTTTTTTAAAATAAATTTTTTAAAGAGTAATCTTTTTAATTAAAATAATTTCTTTCCTTTTATTTTTCTTATTCCACTTTATCAAATCAAACACAATTCTTCTTATATCTGCTACAACTTTAATACTTAAACAAACACAAAATTATATTAGTTCCTGCTTTTTTCCGAACTTATACCTAATCCTGGAATAAACTATTCTCGCTTATATCCGAACCAAACGCAACCCTAGGGTTTGGCGGAATAGTATAATCTGAGTGAAAATTGTCAAGATGGTAAACCTAATGGTAGAAAATTTGATAGCATCAAATACTTTGTGTTATTAATAACATATATATATATATATATATATATATATATATATATAGTCCGGCTACTGTGCTTGTACAAACACCAATTGTTTGGTGCTTGTAAGTTTTCTACCATTAGATTTAATCATTTGATTAATTCTACCCCTTAGATTATACTATTCTACCAACCACCTACTAAACCCAAGAGGCCCACCATCATCCTAACCGCACATTCCTACATCTAAGAATAAAAAACTCACAAGCACAAATAACTTGGTACTTTTACAAGCATATGAGCTCAATTTTATATATATATATATATATATATATATATATATATATATATATATATATATATATATATAGCTAGGCTTGTATGCTTTTAAAAGTACGGAGGTCTCCGTGTTCCCAAGTTGTTTTCAATGTTGGAATTTCTGAATGGACGATCGGTTCCGTTAAACTTGATCTAGAGTATCTAAAAAATCTAGAAATTAAATTTCGTGAATTTTCAATACCATTTGCCTAGTTATCAAAGTGGCTCAAAATCAACAATTTTAATAGTTGCGGTGAGACGTTTGCAAGTTTAACGGTGTAGAAATTTCTAAATTACATAACATTTTGTTAGAATATTTTTTATACTATATAAAACAATATTAATATTTTTTATCTAAAATTTTAGTATCATATTATCATATTTTGTGAGATTTTTATTTTCAGCCGTTGATATTGAGCCCCTTCGATCACTAGGTAAATAATATTAAAAAATCACAACATTTATTTTTTAGATACTTCAAATATTCTAGATTAAGTCTAACGGAGCCAATCGTCCATTCGGAGTCATATATTACTATACTATTAATAGCACTAAGTCATTGGTGCTATTAAATTTTTTAATCCCTAGATTAAGAGATGTCTGGTTAGGATGATAGTAGGCACCTAGCGTTTAGTGGATGGTTAGAAAAATAATATAATCTAATGGGTGAAATTGATTAAACGGGTAGATCTAACGGTGGAAAACTTAGTAGCACTAACTGCTTGGTGCGATAGCATAGCCAGATTATATATATATATATATATATATATATATATATATATATATAGAGAGTCCGGCTAGAATACTATCGATAGCACCAAGTAATTGGTGCTATCAAGTTTTCTGCCGTTGGATGAAAAGATATGCGGTTGGGATTATAGTGGTCCCCTAAGATTTTTACTATTCAACCAAGCACCTAGTAAACCCTAATAGACCACTATTATCTTAACCACACATTTTTTTATCCAAAGGCTAAAAACTTGATAGCACCAATAACTTGGTGCTATCGATAGTATTCTAGCCTAATTATATATATATATAGCGTAGGGCTACTATACTCTTATGAGTGTAAACCCCTTTATACTCATAACTTTTTCATTTTTGGATGAAGGAATGTGCGGTTAAGATGATAGTGGTCCCCCTAGGGTTTACTAGGTTGTTGGAAAAATAGTATAAATTGTAGAAACTACTATAATCCTAACTGCACATTTCTTCATCCAATCGATGAAAACTTATGAGTATAAAAGAATTTTACTCATAAGAGTATAGTAGCCGGACCATATATATATATATATATATATATATATATATATATATATATATATATATATATATATATATATATAGAGAGAGAGAGAGAGAGAGAGAGAGAGAGAGGTCCAAACGCCAAGTGCTTGGTGCTTGGTACTATCCTTTTAAGTTTTCGATTCTTGGATAATGGGATGTGTAGTTAGGATGATAGTGTTCTCCTGGGTGCGTTTGGAATGGGGTTAAGGTAGAATTAGCTAAACCTGGGATAAGTATAAAGTACGGAACTAGAGCGAAAAAGCGTTTGGGATGGTTCCAGGGATAAGAGATTTTGTGTTTGGTTTAATAATGAGGAATAAGAGGAATAAAGAGGTTAAGTTGGGTAAATTACCTTTTTGCCCTCAAGACTTAAAAAGAGAGAGAGAGGAGAGAGAGGGATTTGTGATGATGAGAATGTATTGGGAATAAGGAAAAGAGAGAGAGGAGAGAGAGGGATTTGTGATGATGAGAGTGTATTGGAAAGAGAAAAAGGAGGGGAGGAGGGGTAGCTTGGTAAAAAAAAAATTATAAAATAATAGGTAAGAACTGTTGTTCCAGGTTATTCTAGTTGTACTGGGATAAGCAATACCGGTTGATTCCAGGTGCGTTTGGTAGAATAAGGGGGATAACCCCCTTATTCCCGGTTCCATCCCAATACCAAACGGCCCCTAGGCTGCGTTTGGTTCGGGGTTAAGCCAGTTCCCGCTAAACCGGGGATAGGTATAAAGTCGGGAACTAGAGCTTAATCTCGTTTGGGGATGGTTCTAGGGATAAGAGAATTTGTGTTTGGTTTATTAATGGGAATAGGAGGGATAAAGAGGATAAGAAGGGTAAATTACCTTTTTGCCCCCAAGAGTTAATATGTGATAAAAGTTGTTAAAAATTGATTAGTTCGTTTTAATTAATAGATTAATAGTTTAAAAAAATAAAAGTAAAATTATAATCCTTATTAAAATATATTATTTAAAAATAATACATTTAATTTAATAAATAATTTTTTCAACTTAAAATTTAAATTTAAAATATAAAATTTCACCATTTTAATTTTAAGATTTACAATTTTATAATATTAAATTTAAATAATTAATTTTTAATATAAATTTTTTAAAAAATTCACAAAATTCGTATATTTGATAAATATTTGTAAATTAGTCCCAACGAGCTTTATTATGTCATTAAAATTTGCTAACCTCGTTTATCTCGTCTTAATTCATGGATTATTGGTTTAAGAAAATATAAATAAATTTATAATCATAATTAAAATGTATTATTATAAAATAATACATTTAATTTAATTTTTAATCTGTTCAATTTAAAAATTAAATTTAAAATATAAAATTTCAACATTTTAATTTTAAGATTTACAATTTTATAATATTAATTTTAAATAATTAATTTTTAATATAAATTTTTTTAAAATTTCACAAAATTTGTATAATTGATAAATATTTGTAAATTTGTACCAACGAGCTTTATTATGTCATTATAATTTGCTAACCTCGTTTTTCTCGTCTTAATTAATGGATTATTGATTTAAGAAAATATAAATAAATTTATAATCATAATTAAAATGTATTATTATAAAATAATACATTTAATTTAATAATTAATCTGTTCAACTTAAAATTTAAATTTAAAATTTAAAATTTCAACATTTTAATTTTAAAATTTACAATTATATAATATTAATTTTAAATAATTAATTTTTAACTTAATTTTTTGTAAAAATTCACCAAATTCGTATATTTGATAATACGGGAGCCCTCGGGGGGGGGCGGCGGCCTCGGGGGCCCGGACGCGGGGGCCGGCCGGCAGCGGGGGGCTCGGGGGGGGCGGAGGGAGAGGAGGGAGGAGCGCGGGGGGGCGGCGGCCTCGGGGGGCGGCGGCCTCGGGGGCCCGGACGCGGGGGCCGGCCGGCAACGGGGAGCTCGGGGGGGCGGAGGGAGAGCAGGGAGGAGCGCGGGGGGGCGGCGGCCTCGGGGGCCCGGACGCGGGGGGGCGGCGGCCTCGGGGGGCGCCGGCCTCGGGGGCCCGGACGCGGGGCCGGCCGGCAGCGGGGGGCTCGGGGGGGGGGGCGGAGGGAGAGGAGGGAGGAGCGCGGGGGGGCGGCGGCCTCGGGGGGCGGCGGCCTCGGGGGCCCGGACGCGGGGGGGCGGCGGCCTCGGGGGCCGGCTGGCAGCGGGGGTCTCGGGGGGGCGGAGCGGAGAGGAGGGAGGAGCGCGGGGGGGCGGAGCGGAGAGGAAGGAGGAGGAAGAAGATGAGAAGAAGAGGGGAGTGAGGTGACAAGAGGGAGAGAGAGAGTGGCAGGAGCCTGTCATTCACGGGTGGAAAGGGGGAGAGAGGATAGAGAAATTAATTTTTTAATAAATAAAAAAAAAGTAAAAGTAAAGGAAAAAGGGTAGAATGGTAAAAAAATTTATAGTAAAATATTAAGGTGGGTTTTGTTAATCCCGCTATTCTCGCTATTCTGGGTTAAGCAATACCAGACGATTTCAGGTGCATTTGGCAGAATAAGGAGGATAAACCCGCTATTCCCGTTCCCGTTCTCAAAACAAACAGAGTCCTAGGGTTTAGTGGGTGGTTGGTAGAATAGTATGATGTAAGAAGTAGAAATGGTCAAAGGGGTAGATCAAATAGTGAAAAACTTGATAGCATATTATGAATACATGTGTTGTATATTCTATATATCATGTGCAAATATTTATACTTGTGTAGCATATTTTGAATGCATGAATGTATTGTTTTTTGGCACATAAGTTATTATATTCTTTTCGTAGTTTTTCAACAAAGTTTAATTTTGAAAAAAATTTAGAATATTTATTTTCAAATGTACATCTTTATAGTGATATAATAGATTTTATTATGTAAAAATAATGTAATAATTAAGGTTATGTAAGATAATGTGTTTTGCGGAGCGTCGGCGTTTTCCAAAACAAATTTTGGCCCGAGATTATTATTATTTTTTTTTTTCAGTGTGATGATTTTATAAAGATAAATTCTCAAGAATATTTTCTAAGGTTTTTTTTTTAAAAAAATAGATAAATTTAAATTACTTCTGAATAAGTTTCAAAATTAATAAAATTATAATTTTTTGAACCGATACTGGATAATGATTACGAGTTTAACAAAAAAATTTATTACGTCATGTAAGGAATAATATGTCAATCTTGTTAATATTTTTTGCAAATGTATTTATTGTTCAAACCTGTTTTTTAAATATAGTGAAATGACTCCTACAAATATCATAACTATAGAAGGAAAGAATTATGATATTTGGCATAAAAAAATACAACACATACTGAACGAATAAGGTGTTCTTGAAACCCTCTATATCAAAATAGGCGTGCCTTCCGAAAACACTAATGCACAGCTCCAGTATGAAAAGGAGATGAGATCTATGATAAATGGTTCAAAAAAGATCGAACCGCTTGGTATACTATAGTGTGTGTCATACAAGATGATTTTATTGAACAGTTTGAGACCTACGAGATTACAAAGGACATGTGAGACAATCTCAAAATTATTTTTGGGCAAACTTAAGCTACGAAGTTGCGTGCCTTAAATATGAAGTTCCAGTAGTATACTAAGAATATGAAACACGCAATAGCTAAGCACCGCCGTGTAATGAACACCATAATTCAGAACCTTATAAGGCTACTAGAACAAGCTCAATAATGAGAAATGGGTTCTCGTGGTGATTCGTGTTAGATTTTATTTGATTTTTATTGATTTAAAACTTAATTTTGGCATATAAGTTTTCTAAGTGACCCAATATTAATGGATTTTATCTGGAAGCTCAATGCATTACTCACCACATATGATATTTAGTCCTATATTGAAAATTCATTACATGTGATAGCTATATTTATATTGTTTTTTCTTGAATGTATTGGTTAGAAGAAAATAAGAGTAATGACTTTTCCTAAAGACACGCGCACGACATGATATGACACGAGTTGGGTCTGGCGGACAGCGACAGCGCACGATTTTGACCCGGTTCACTTTTTATTTACTATTTTATTTTTATTTTAACCTTTTGTTGGGAACGGACTTATCGGGCTATCCAAGAACCTTGTCTTGGAGGGCTGCAAGATGTCTCTATATATATGGGAGTATATTTTAGTTAAGACACAGATATTCTTGATATACATATACAGTATACTGTTTTTTTCACTGAACTTTATTTTTATTCTTCGCTGGATTTCTAAAAATCGATGGGTTCGTTCAGCGCCTTTCCGAATTCTTGGCGACATGGTGGACAATAATTATTTTATTGCTAGGAATGATTGTCGGAGCCTCGCACGTGGATGAACAATATTGCTTTTAGAATCTTATCGTACGTCTCGACCCACAGGCTTAATCTAATCTCTATTGTTTACTTATTTATAATATACTAATAAATTACATGTAAATATATATTTAAATATTTTGAATTTAAATTATTTTAAAATAATATTTTATTTTAAAAAATTTTTATAAAGATATGTTTTCCACAATTCATTCTTCGTCGGATCTTGAGTGGTCATACATGAAGTTCCTGATGACCCACAGTAAAAAGCATTACTGGGGTAAACCTACCACTCAACTCATACTATTTTGTTTGTCCTTAATACTTCTGTACCTCATTTTCTTCTCAATTGGATCATGGATATAATAATAAATAATCATGTGATTCATGATCGAGTAAAAATGGCACGAAAGTGAAAATTCTTGGAGAACTCAAGTTGTGTAGTAACCGTACTTTAATTTTTAAAAAATATTTATTATATTTTTTAAAAAATAATAAATTTGATTGATTTGAAACATATTGAAATAATACCACTATTACATAAAAAATTATCAATTAATAAACTCCTGCCAGTCCATTTCAACTCCCCCCCCCTTTAAATTATCAACTGTTCCTATAGCAAAAGACTAGTTGATATCAAAAATTTCAAATTTAAAATCTAATTGCTAATAAATAAAACAGATAGCATTCTATCTTTCTTTCTTTAAAAAAAATAAAATAAATAAATAATAAAAATAAAAAATAAAACCCCCCCCTCCCCCCGCCCTTTAAATCTCAACCCTATCCCCTCACACTTTGATATAAATACAACCTTCTTTACGTCCACACCAACTCCAAGTCCAAGTCCAAGTCCAAAGTCCAAGTCCTCTCTCTTTATGTCTCTCTCTCTTCTTTAATACAACCACATAAAGTCAATACATTGTAAGTCGGGTATATATAAGTATAGGGTATATATCTTATATCTCACTTCATCCTGGAATGAAATGAATTTTACTCGTCACTCGATGTGACGAGTGAAATAATACCCACCCCAGAATGAGTGGGGTGTAAAATATACACCCCTAAAGGGGTGTACACCTAGCATCTCTTTTTAAGTCTCCCAACCAAAAGAGAGCCAATCCAAGAAACAGAAACAGAAGCAGAAGCAGAATCAGAAGCAGCGGCAGGAAGAGATCGAAAGGCACCATGGCTAGGTCTACTAGTTCTCTCCTTGCTCTCTTCAGTACTCTCCTCTTTCTCTTCCTCTCTCCCTCCCTCGCCGCCGATCCCGACATGCTCCAAGACATCTGCGTCGCAGATCTCGCCTCCAGTAAGCACATATTCTGCCCCCAACTCCTAATACTCCATGATCAGATTCTCTTTGCAGCAGAAGCAGAAGTTGGAAAAGCCCAAATCGATCGGAGCTTCCGTCCTTATGAGGCTTAGAATAATCTCATATTTGCTTTTCGACGTAGTCACATAGTACTACAGTACAGTGTCGGTTCCAACTTTTATGCTCTATTAGAGATAACTGCAGCTGAAAGCAAAAACAGATCGAACAAGTCAGGATGAAAGCGTAGAGCTAAGTAGTTTGTCTGTATTGCTGAATGAAATCAATCTCTTCTCTTCCCCTCGCAGACGTGAAAGTGAACGGATTCGGGTGCAAGGCGAACGTGACGGAGGACGACTTCTTCTTCAAGGGCCTGGCGACGCCGGGCGCCACCAACAACACCTACGGGTCTCTAGTAACCGCCGCCAATGTCGAGAAGATCCCGGGCCTCAACACATTGGGTGTGTCTATGTCGCGCGTTGACATCGCCCCGGGGGGCCTCAACCCTCCCCACACTCACCCGCGCGCCACCGAGATCGTGTTCATCCTCGAAGGCACGCTCGACGTCGGATTCATCACCACCGCCAACAAGCTCATTGCTAAGACCATCTCCGCGGGGGACGTATTCGTGTTCCCGCGCGGCCTCGTCCACTTCCAGAAGAACAATGGCAACAGACCTGCATCTGCAATCGCAGCGTTCAACAGCCAGCTGCCGGGGACGCAGTCCATCGCGCTCACGCTCTTCACGGCCACGCCGCCGGTGCCAGACAACGTGCTCACCAAGGCCTTCCAGATCAGCACCAAGGAGGCCGAGAAGATCAAATCCCGCCTTGCGCCAAAAAAATAAACAAATAAATAAGCATGATTCAGTGCATTGAGAACTGATTATTTGTTTATGTTAGTATCTTTTGATCACTTGTACCACATTCTATTTTAAATCTAAGGGCATTTTATTTTGTGATGTTTAACCTTTTCATCTCAATTTCTTGTTTGAATCATTTGGTAATAATTTAAGTTTCTGCAACTCCCAACAACTTAATAAAAGCTAGATTTTTTTTTTTTTTTTTTCATGGATAAGATGATGATGGCCATGATTGCGAGAGAGAGCTCTGATACAAATGATGGTGGACAAGTAATCAATGAGTAGTTGTTGGGAAAGGGACAAAGATGATGATGCACGATTTAGTTGCTTTTATTCCCTCTTTATAATCATATATTATTTTGAAAAAGGAATAACAACAATTCTCTTTTTTGAAAAAATAAGCTAGTACAAGTAAGCTTGATAATAAACTTAATTAAAATAAATATAATTTTAATTATTATATTAACTCCTTAATCAATCTAATATTTTAACTAATTTAATTATTTTATTAACTAATTATCTAGCTATTAGATAATTAACCAATTAATTTATTAATTTACTTGTGGTTAATTAAATTATTAATTAGTAGTACTCATAGTTAATTATTTTATTAATTAATATTTAAGATTATCGGGCAGTATTCATAATTGATTAGTTAATTAAATAAGTTAAATTATTATTTAATTAATATTTTTATATTAATTAATTAAATAAAATATTATTATTTTAAAATTATAATTATTCTTCTATTTACTATTCTAATCCACCACCACCACTTTTACAAGCAGCAGTTGCCAAAGCAAGACCCAAAAAGCATGGGCTTCTCTAACCACCACAACTGGCACACTTTACTTTAAATTGTGGGATTAATCAAATCTAATGCTGATTCCCAAACTGATGATCATGAGATCTCAACAATTAATGTCTAAAATGTAATGATTAATCCATAATCCACTATTACTAATTAAAGAGTGATCTGTTACTACCTGACACATCACTTGTTTTTGCCCTCCTCCCACTTTACATCCACCATCTTGCTGAAGCAGCTTTTGTGGGGAATCTGCAGCAGAGAAGAGCTTAAAAACCTTTGCGCTTGTCGTAATGCCTTATGGATGGGTTCATGCATAACTGCCGTCGGCAAACGCGCCACCTGGTCTTAATCCTTTCCAAAGATGCTTTAGTTAGAAGTAGAAGACAAACATTGGACAAAAAAAAAAGAGCTTCTGAGGCTCCAAAATAGAATAAAACTCGAAATTTGAAACTTAATACTTTTTAGCTGCAAAGGGGAGCTGATAAGAGAACTTCAGCCAAAAGCTAGTGGGGCTCCTTCAAGCAGGTACAGCCAAATAGGAAAAGATCCATCCAAATCAAAAGTCCGACAAAAAAGCAGCAGGCTTACGCATTTGACTGCTACCTGCCATGTATTATCCCTCTCTATGACCTGTTTGCCTCATATACAAGTCCCAATCAAGAAGATGCATCTTTGCTTGGCCAGCATATACCGCAGGTCATGGTACGACAATTACATATAAATCTAGTCACAATATCCATGCTCATGATCTAAAGGAAAGGAACCAGATAGTAATAGAAACTATAGTTAGACAATCTCAAATAAATGTGTTTCTGAATGATGAAGTTTTGCGGCCGAGTAGACAGAATATCGTGTCCGCATAACAGGACAATAAGATCAAACAACTAGATGAATGCTCACATTCTTTGCAAAAAAATGATACCCATCATGTATATTTGGCCCCCCAGCTTAAGCTTTCCAGGCAACTAAAAGAACTCCTAAAGTTCAAGTTCAGCTAAAAAGCAGATAAAAGTAGCTGGAGAATGTCAGTGATAATTTGGGAATAATCCGGTCACTATGTTTGTGATATGACAAGAATTACTAATCTCTATGTGTTTCTTACTGCTATACGTTCACTAGATGGAGAATGTCAGATAAAAGCAGATAAAAGTCTTGGCAATTGGAAACACAATCTCAACGTTCAGTCAACATTCACTAGCTGGAGAATGTCAGATAAAAGCAGTAAAGCCCAGTATCAGCGAAAACTTATGCTAGCAGAAGAGTTTACTAAGAGCTTGAAATTTGAAGTTGTCGCACCATTTCCACCTAAAGTATAATGTATCATACATCCATACCAATAAAGATCCTCTGTCCTTACTAGCAACTTCTTAACAATAATATGCTCCGTTGGCGAGTAATAACACAGAAGAAGAACAAATGAAAACAATAAAACAAAGAATATAAGAGTTTCAGGGAACAGCAATACCTTATGAACTTGTGATCTTTGAGAAGACCTTAAAGATCTTTTATTGCATCAAGATTATGTCCTTTAAGAGGCTTTGCATTATGTTCTGGTATTCCACCCTGAAAGTGGCAGGTCATATTTGACTCCTCTCTTCCCTCCAAAGTAGCATCCTCTCAAGGCAATCTTAAATTAGAATAAGCTCTGATTCGGGGAAATAGTGCACTTTACCTGTTGTATGAGCGGCTTCCAATCATCATTAGAACATCATGCAGAGGAAGAGAGGGCTTGAGAGAGAGAGAGAGAGAGAGAGAGAGAGAGAGAGAGAGAGAGAGAGAGAGAGAGAGAGGTGAGAAAGAAAGAAGGGTTCCAGCCCTCTCCCATCTGGAGTAGTTCTTGATACATAGAAAAGAGACATGGATTGGTACATGGGGAACAAATACAACCGACTTTAGGGCACATTCCAAACTAGGCCTGAATCATTAAAGTGAAAGTGGTGATGCTTCAAGAACACATCTCCAAACTAAGCCTATATCATCTATAATTCCATAGAAGCTGGGAATTGGAAGCTAAAGTACAAATCCGCCTAGCATGTCTAGTAACAGAAATCTTATGACTACATGCAGTGAAAAACAAAGATCTCCAATCAGTTCCATGGTCATAATTCTAGAGGCATCAAGAAAATATATATAACAAGGAATTGTCCCAAATTTTCATTGCTCAAATTTCCAATGCAATGATTTTCCAATGCAAAGATACATTTACCAAGAATCAGATCAGGAGATGCAGATCTATTTTCACTAAAGGGTTGTGGCACATGCCAATAAACAGGAAAAGATGACGTTCAAACATAGTGCAAAGTACAAATTCTTTATATAGTACCTTGGTTATTGCGAAGTAAATAAGTTAAAGAGTCAAATAGTTCTCGAGGTAATATATAACTATCAAACTACATAAACAACACAATAGCAGTTGCATGCTGCAGAACTTTAAATTGTATATATTTGTGACCAGCAACAAATGTTAGCGTAGTTGACCATCTACAATCTGGAGTGATTCCTTGAGTAGTCTCCGAGCTTCCTCTCTCCTCCTGAATAGTGAGTTGTTCAGTAACGATAAAAAAAATTATCAATACTCGACGAGCAACAATAGCAATTCGAGCTTGAATAGAGAAGAGTTCAAATATCCACAAAGATCAGGTGATATATATATATATATATATATATATATATATATATATATATATATATAGAGAGAGAGAGAGAGAGAGAGAGAGAGAGAGAGAGAGAGAGAGAGAGAGAGAGAGATAGGCTTGTATGCTTTTAGAAGCACGGAGGCCTCCGTGCTATCAAGTCGTTTTTGATGTTAAGACTTTCAAATCGACGATCGGCTCCGTTAGACTTGATTTAGAGTATTTAAAGTATCTACAAAATAAATTTCGTGATTTTACGATATCATTTGCCTAGTGATTGAAAGAGCTCACTAAATCAATGATATCGAAAAATTGTGAAATTCTTTTTCTAGATACTTTAAATACTTTAGATCAAGTCTAGCAGAGTCGATTGTCGATTCGAAAGTCCCAGCATCGAAAACGACTTGATAGCACGAAGACTTCCGTGCTAATGATAGTATAGTAGCCTAGTTCTATATATATATATAGTAGCATTATTTCAGAAACTGCACGCTGGACATCAAACCAAATAAGATGGTTAACTGTCACAAAATAAATACATGTTTATAATAAAGTAATATATATATATATACTTGCGGGAAAGATACAATGCAGATTAGACAAAAGGGCAGTTTTCCATGTTTGACCTGCTCGATTAATTTTTACATGTTGGCCTAGAGTCGAGTTCGGTGATATTTGACAGATTCAGCAGTGGTGCTATAATCCCTTACGAAACTGTCTGTGCACCATATATCTAATTATTTGTTTTGCACTTGTATATTTACTTTCCGTGATATTTTCCTCTATTATTTTTAGTAACTGATCCTTATCTCTTATTCGTTCCAGAAAAGAAGATATTTAGCCATAAAAAAAAATGGAATTATTTTATTTTAGCACAAATATAGAGTAAGCTTTCACTTTGATTCTAGACTTGTTATCTTATCAAATAATGTTGATCATTCCGACTTCTTAGCTAAGAATAGCTTTTGGACCTAACCCTGGCATAATAGTTTGTGAATTTCATACTTTTAGGTCCTACCCAATCCAACTTACACATAAAATGGTCAAGATTCAAGTCCACCTACCTAACCAATTGTTCCTACAGGATCCGACCAGCAACGCAACACTGGTATGCAGACCCAAACCGGCCTGATCGCAATCTATAACACTATCAAGAGCTTTCAGACTAAAAAAATACTACATAATAAAATGATCTAATGCATGTGGTCCTTCAATATCCACTTCTCCTAAGTTCAAACCATAGAGGATAAGCTGATTGCCGGAGACAAAATGCAAGGGAAGTGAGATAATGGAGATTTACACAAAGAATTTCTCACGATGCGGAGTTTGCAACCTACTCTCCTTAGGATGACAAAATATTTAAAACAATATCATACTCAACAGCCACCTAATCTTACAAATCATCATAAGTTGGGACCTGAAAATGTCAAAACCACATTTTTCATCTGCAATGCCTTGTAATTTAAAGAGTCAAATCATCAGCAATTTCAGAAGAACAGCAAGTGGTTGATTTCATAGTGTAGGAAACTTGGTAACAATTCAGACAATGCAACTAAAATTACAACCTTCTTTTATGTTTAGCTTCCTTCTAGAATATAAGTTCTTACCCGGAACAAACTACAAAAGAAACAGTCAAGATATTTGATATCTCACTTTTTTATGTCTTCCACTGCCTGTTTTCGGCGCTGTATCTGACGTTCCAGTATGTGGATGAGCGTTGCTCTGGCCTAAAATTGAAAAAAGATCAGATAACTAAGAGCAGATGCAAGAAAAAGCTAACTTGGTAGGAATGCAACTGAGATAGCCAACAAATTTTGACACCTGATGAGGGCGCAAGGAGTTGAGGAGATGGTGCATGTTCTTGAAAATAAGGGAGATGTCTTCCACCTTGCGTGCATATTGAGAGGGCCGCTCCACTAGAATATCCGCTAGCTCCAGGATATGAAGTTGGAGCTCCCGATTAAGTGATCTTAGCTCCTTCTTGATGTCTGAACCAAAAATCAACTTAGCGGGAATCAAAATGAAGCGGATAGAAGACATGCAAAAACAAACATTAACAGGCATTATATTATATTATTAACAATGCAGAGGTCAAATAATACCGCAAGCTGCGCAACGATGGCGGCATATAGCAACAGAGGCAGCATTTTGTTTGCTTGGTCTTTTAGAAGCCAACAGTTCATTTTAATTGATTTTGTGTCATGATTTCTACCTGTTAGACACTAAAGCGGGACGCCTAGAGGGACGAGAAGGGCGGGAGAGAGATCAACATAGTTCATTATGATCTACAGCATTAAGGCTCCTACAGATAGATAATCATTCAATTTGCAGGTATTTTAATTAACCACCAAGTGTACCGAAAATTGAACAAATATAACATAATTCCAATACAAGACTTGCAATGGAGTCCCAATAGAACTTGTAGATTCACACAATAACTTTTCTTGCAATGGAGAAATTAGTCTAGCCCCAGAAAGATGTATTACATTTGTATCACGAAAAAAAAAAAAAAAAAAAATGCCAGGGAAATAATTAAATAGAAGTGAAAATTCTTCCTAGACTAACTAATCTATCCGCTGATTTGTTACATTCTCTAAACACAAGTTGAAATTTTGGCTCTTCGAAAGAGCTTGATAAAGCTCTACACGAATAGCATTTCAGGAACCAAAATAAGAGCAATATATCTATCTGTGCTTGTCGGCGAGTCCCCTGTAGTACTAAAACAAAAGGACTTAGCATTTTCAGCGGATCGCAAAGGCGAGCAAGGCCTAGCGCTCTTCACAACTCACAATAATGTTCTACATCCCATACTTGTCGCCGCGGGTCCTAGCGATTAGTGAAGACTCTTCAGCATAAGATCTGATCCTCTTTCTTTTTCCTTTCTTTTTCTTTATTTTTTGGGATTGTAAGTTAAAGAGTTTGGCTTTAGCTTATCTTTTGCATCCAAACAGCATGTTAATCGCATCATGCAAGTTAAGATTGGAAGAAAGGAGTGCAGAAGAAACAGACCGATGTTAGGGCCCCTGGGGTAGAGCTGGCGGACGCCCTGATCCTCGAGGGTGGGCAGCACCACGTCCGTCTGCCAACATCAATCTTAATCTTCGATGATAAGATGAAAGAGATGGATAGAGAAAGGGAAGAAGAGGGGATGGGAAAGAGACGGACGGTGTAGGTGGCGCCGAAGAGCGGGAAGGCGCCCTGGACGGGGGGCGGGGGCTCGGGCGCCGACGACGGATCGCTCTCGTAGTCCTTGTACAGCCGGTAGTAGGGCGGCGGCGGCGGGAACGACGACGACGTCGCCGCCGTCATCGCCATCTTCTCTCCTCCAAGGCTCCTCCAACGCTCCAACTAGCTAGGACAGTCGGTCCAACGCTCCAACTAGCTAGGACAGTCGGCACACCCACGGGGGTTATTTATAGATCTAAAACTACCGACGATCGTTTTTATAAGGAACCTAAATGCGGTGGATTATACACGCTTTCTTGAAAAACGGTAAATAATTTATCGTATTCGTAAAATTTATCATAGTCCATAAAAATGATGACTCATTCACCGTTTTTAAAAGCGATAAATCATTCACCGTTTTTATTGAAAAAACCATTTACCGCTTTTAAAAGCAGATATAGATTTATTAAAATCTAGTTTAAATAGAAAAAAATAATAGATTTATAAAGATATCCTTAATAATTTTTTTATTCGAATTAGTTTTATTCTGTCAAGTAAATGTTTTAATTATTTGTTATATTGTTAATCAAAAAAATTATTGATTGATTTATATTATACACAATCTATAGATTATTAGAATTTATGAAAAATAAATTTTTTAATTATTTGTTATATTGTCGTATTATTGTATTTATATTATATCTATCTATTTATATATATCTATAAAAATATTTTGCAGGATGTAAATCGTATTTCTGTAAAATACTGTTATAATAAAAAAAATTTTAGAAATAATCTTATAAATTTTTATAATTATAAAAATAGTCTTCTGAAATTTTTTTTTATAAAAATAGTCTTAAGCGGTGAATATTAAAAGAAGTGAACCATTCACCGCTTTTAAAAACACTGAATGGTTAAAAGCGGTGAATGTTTTACCGTCTTTAACTTATGAATGCGGTGAACCGCATTAAGCCAATTTTTATAAAAAAAAAAAAAAATTAGAAAATTATTTTACAATTATAAAAATTTATAAGATTATTTTTTTAAATAAATTCAACTGTGTTATGCTGATGGATCGAGAGCAGGCTGCAGGCCTGAGTAAGACCCATTCCGGCCCAACTAAAACCTTCGCCGGAAAGTTGGGCCAGACCTGTGGAAAAGCCCAACTAGAACCTTCGCCGGAAAGTTGGGCCAGACCTGTGGAAAATAGTGCTCTGCTTCACAAGTGCAGTGAACTACGGTCCTACGAAACAAACACGCCCTTAGTCACAACCGAACTTGACTCGACTCAGCCGGGTAGACTGAGAGCAGGCTTAAGCTCGAAAGTTGTACTCGCCCAGTCCAGGTTCTGCTCGGGCCTAATCGAGAGCCCCACCAACCTAACACAGAAAACTAAGATTGCAGTAGCATCTGCTGTTCAAGTGGTCTAAAACAAGTAGAATTTGAAGAACAAATTCGATAATCCAACTGCAATTTCGATTCATAAACTAGTAGGATTTGGGTTTGATTGCAAGATTGTTGTTCCTTTCATCAATTGGGTCAGGAACATGACCGACCCTGCAGCAGCTAATTGTAAGATACATTGTGTTTGTTTTGCGAAAATCAAATCCAGTTCCCTCGTCATCAATATCCTGCGCAGGCATACATGAGATGCACAAGCAGAAATATTTTCGAATCTGGTATGGCCCTCAAATTTAGTCCAATTTGTGCAGCAAATTAAAAAAATTCAGAAATCAAAATCACAACAAGGCATCAAATTTTACATGAAAAACTATTCGAATTTTAGGTTTTACTTTTCAATCTATATTACCAACACATGATTATAATTAAATGAATGTTGACATCTAAAATAGTTTAGTAGTATGGTTCTTAATTGGGGAGTATGGGAACTTTCATAAAAAGAAAGAGGGTAAAAAATAGACGTTTGGATCGGATTATGTAAGATTACTGAGTATTTCAACATACTTCGATATATTGTATTTCTGAACGAGATTACTGCTAATGCTGTATTAATGTGTTTGGAATAAACCGGTAATGCAATGCTAAATTACAATGTTTATAGCATTATTATGTTTGGTTCAACCTTTAAAACTCAGTAATCCTGATAGAAATGTATATTCTTTTTCAAAATTACCCTTTTGATATTTTACATCACCAAAACTTAAAATTTAAATTGCACCGTAAAAAATTAATTTCTACCGTTAAAAATAAATAAATAATAGACTATAATAATAATAATAAATCATAAAATAATAAATAAATTTCATGTTAGAAGCTATATTTAAAGAGAATTAATAACTAAACATCACATAAGGCATAATATCAAATACATAATTTTTAAGTTTTGCCCGAGTGTGCTAACGCGAGAGAGAGGGGGCCGTGAGAGAGAGGGGGCCGTGAGCGAGAGGAAGAGAGGGACGGGCGCGGCTTGCTTGGGCGAGAGAGGGGCGTACGGCAATCTCGGGAGAGAGAGCGGGTGGTGATAGGAGAAGAGGAGATGGAATGATCTCCTGTTTAGGATTTGGGGTACTCGAGGGTAAACTTGTTATTTTACATTAACTACAACATTATTCGCTTCCAGTAATGCAGCATTCACCCCTCCCCCAGTAATGTTTTGGGATTAATCCTGCACCTTTCGAAATCTTATATTACCGAACAGATTACATGCAGGATTTATTTTCCAAACACAGTAATCCTGGCAGGATGCCAAGATAACCCGATCCAAACGCCCCCTAATAACTATACTTATAAAAAAAAAAAAAAAAAAAAAAAAAAAAAAAAAAAAAAAAAAAAAAAAATGTATAGAACATCACAAACTCAGGAACTGTAATACAAAATTAAAACAATTTAGCACAAAGACGAGCTTATTATGTGGGGGCGATTACAAATTCACAAATGTTTTCCTATCCAAATGATACAGCAGTAGTCGATCCTTTATGTCTTCGCAACGGAAATATCAAAAGCAGACAGCATAACAGAGATTTCTCTGAAAGTCTCTGTCTTCAGTTCAGAAAGAAGATGTGTTCTTTCTCTCAGACAAATTAAATAAGGCGCGACTTATCCTGCATGCAGCATGTTTGATCATTTTATATAGTAATGCATATGGATTGAGCACAAAGCATCCGCGACTTATCCTGCATGCAGCATGTTTGATCATTTTATATAGTAATGCATATGGATTGAGCACAAAGCATCCGCGAAGATCAGTGTGAAAGCTATGACTAACATTACAGAGCAAAATAATGGAAAATTATATAATAATTGCATTAGGTCAAACAGTTGGTTGAGACATCTTTGTGATTTATGGCATGCCAATTATAACAAGATGTTGGATATTCCATTAATTTAGGGTCCAACAAGCATGTGAGTCGCACCGATGCAATCATTATTTCTGCATCTTGAATAATTTGTACAATCAACCATATTGATAAGAGAGCTAAGCCATGTGCACTACATAGCTTGAGTATATTTAAATATACAATTTTCTAATGTTTACCCTTAATTATTAAGAAATATAATCATCTCCATGTAGATATCTACACAAAACTACTTTATTAAGTGGTATGCATTGTTTCAATACTTAAACATTATATCCCTTGAATTGATCAAGTATGAATTGGTCAAGTACTCTAACTGAAGAAAAAATATGGCGCGCCGCAATGGTCCCATGTGCATTTGGTTGACATATCCTTATAACAGGGTAATGCATGTGCTAACCAACATTTTGGAATGAAATCTGGGATTAAAATAATAAATGAGGAGCCAAAAAGAATAAGGATCTTTAACTTGATTCGCGACTTGGATGTAAGTACATTGTGGCATGCATTCCCTTTGCTTCCCTCTTTCGGACCGTACGCAAAATTGTACAGTCGTTATTTTCCTGCACAAGTACAAATAGCGGTACTCAATGAAATGTTTTACAAGTCTAAATCCCCCATGTGCCTACAAGTAGCTCAGAATGTGCAATTGCCAAGTAAAATGTTTGTGTTCATTTTCCTAAGTTGCAACAAGAGAGAGCTTATTTTGAGTCTCATAGTTGTGAAAAATAGAGCATCATTTTGATTATCATGCTAGTTATATGCTCCAAAATTTTAGTTGCAATCATTTATAATTATTGAATGCAGCAATATTTATTCTATGGTGATACTCTCTATACAGTTTTTCTCAAAGAAGAAAAACTCATTGCAGAACAACTGCCTTTGACTTTGAAAAATAAAAAAGATGAAAAAATAAACTGCCTTTAATTCAAGCTCATTAGTTTTCAGAGTCAACTTATACAGCAGAGTCCTAATTAAGTAAGCTGTAACCAAATAATCATGCTTATATAATTTAATACTATATAGGAATGGTCAGTTCTGAATGGCAGCAGCAAGAGAGAGAGAGAGAGAGAGAGAGAGAGAGAGAGAGAGAGCCAAGTATGGCACTATAAATAGAGAATGTCACGATTGATCGATAGCCATCGACACAGAAGTAGAATCCATTCTCCATCTGTGCATTTCTCTGAAGTGTGAGATGGAGATGGTTTCTGCTAACAAGAATCGCGCTTTTCCCTTGCTGGCGTTGTTGATCCTCCTCAACACCACATCTCAATTGCTCACTGTGTCCGTGGCGCAATGGGTCCCCGCGACTGCCACATTCTACGGAGGCAGCGACGCTTCGGGGACTATGGGTATGTATGTCGGTGTGACAAGCGTGCATCAGCACTAGAGCATTGTAGTTGGTACATGTCCTGATTTACTTAGCTATGGGGATCTGCAACTTCTCACCTTTATCTTTATCTTGGCATTTGGAAAAACTAGTCAAAAGTAGCAGCTTCTGCATTACCTTCAAAATCTTTAGCTCGGGGTGGGTCTGCTTATTAGTTTAGCTCAAATTGGTGGTTCACAAAAAGTCCAGTGCTCTTTGGGATGCTCTCGAACTTCATTTGGCTATATAGATAACAACACTAGGAGCCTCCAAAACATGCGTCGATTGGCACAACTAAAAGAGTAGTGATAAAATTTTATTCACTAAAAAATTCTCCCTTTGTTTCCCTCATTTGCAGTTGGAGAAGTACTAGAGATTCAATTTTTACATCATAGAAGCTCATAACATATTGCACTCGATTGATCCTGTCTTCTCTCAGGATAATTCTGTTCCAAACTAACCAAACCAAGCATGTTACGGAATGTGCAGGCGGAGCATGCGGATACGGGAACTTGCACAGCAGCGGGTACGGGATCAGCAACACGGCGCTGAGCACGGCGCTGTTCAACAACGGTGGGTCGTGCGGGGCGTGCTTCCAGATCACCTGCGACAAGAGCAGGTCGCCGTGGTGCAAGCCAGGCACCTACGTCACCGTCACCGCCACCAACTTCTGCCCCCCTAACTACAACCTGCCCTCCAACAACGGCGGGTGGTGCAATCCCCCACGCCAGCACTTCGACATGTCTCAGCCCGCGTGGGAGTCCATCGCCATCTACAGGGGCGGGATCGTCCCCGTCTTCTACCGCAGGGTTCCGTGCCAGAGGAACGGTGGGGTGAGGTTCACAATCAACGGGAACGACTACTTCGACCTGGTGCTGATCACCAATGTGGGAGGGAGCGGCGTGGCGTCGGCGGTGTGGATCAAAGGGTCGGGTACAGGGTGGATACAGATGAGCAGGAACTGGGGCCAGAACTGGCAGTGCAATGCATACCTTCGGGGCCAGACCCTCTCCTTCCGGGTGCAGAGCGACAACGGCCGCGTCCTCACCGCCTACAACGTCGCCCCCTCGTACTGGGGCTTTGGCAACACATACAGCACCTACCTCCAGTTCTAGTCACTGCGCCCAGTTCAGCATGTTCCTTTCAACTTTCTCTTTCCCCTAGTACTTAGGCTGTGGCTTACGATTCATAAAGGTAAGCCCACCAAGTAATTAACTAGAGAATATGATTCCATGGAATGAAAAGATGAAGCTTGTTGTTTAAGTTAAAACAATTTGCATCCTCCTTTAAGATTTACTCTGTGCTTTTTTAAGTAAAGCTAAAAGCAGTGATTAGACGATTCTGAGTCGCAAAGCATCTTTCTTTCCACCAAAAACAAGGGTACCCTCTCAAATGAAATGAGATGCTTAAGCCTTTACAATGTCGTCCCCAATGCAGCAGCAAGGAAAAACTACCACACTATCCTAGCAATTATTATTAGTACAACACTCTATACTCATTTACGACAAAGTACATGCCTTGGGTATAAAATACTAGAGAGAGATAAAACTAGGGGGAAATGTTGCCACTGCGTAGTCTACCATCTAATGTCATCTTGGCATCAACAAGCGACAGCATTGGGTGAAAGAGCATCTGCAGAATCAAAACAAAAGTGGAATATAAATGACCCACAAAGCCATGCTGCTTTTGATACAAGATGATGATAATTTAAAAGAAACACTGTCGCAGTTAATTCTGATTCTTATACATGCCAGAGAGGATGAAAAAAGGTCAATTATTGCTAAAGACTCACTAAGGGCAAATTCAGATTTAAAATTATCAATTTAGTCGACGAAAAAATAGAAGAACAATTTGTCTCAATAAAGCTGCCGAAGATACCAAGAAAAACAAAAATTAATCTTCACAAGACATTCAGGATTTGGTGAAAGACATTAAGTAGGAAAGAGGGGGAAATAAGGGACATCAAAAAATAAGTTAAATTTCCCTGAGATCACTATCTATCTCTGAAATACCCCTCATGTAGGTCCATTTTGAGCACCTTCCGAAGTATTCATTCCAAACTCCTCCGGCAAGGAAATCTGTCTTCAACGACACAGCATCTTCATCGAGGACGCCGTAACGGCCTACCCCTTCCAACTTCCCCGCATATGTTATTCTCTCACCATCTTCATCCACCCATTCTTCGTCCATCCCTTGGCCACGCTTCAACAGAAAACACCCAGCTTCTATGTGTTCATCGTATCTGCTGAAGTTTACTTCGTCGTAAAATTGAAGCACTCCGAGTTCCGAGTTTTCTTCGTTGTGGAGTACGATTTCCTTCGATGATTGCCTTTCTGATAGTATAAACAGATAAACTGCCACACAACATACTGCAGTAGAAATCAAAAGGGGAAAGAAGAAAACCAGAACCTTTGGAAATAGTAGAGAAAATGATATAACAAGATATACAAAGGAGAACGGCGAAGAAACAGTGAGATTATTATGGAACACATTACAGACTTGGATGAGAAGGTTTTTAAGTTGGGTGAAATGGCTATTCATGGCTGCTAAGGAGTGATTGATTAGTATGCCACACTAGATTTTATAGAGGGGAACATATTCTTTGAACTTCAAGGAACATATTCTTGGACTTCATGGTGGGTCCTTATAAGCAAGTTACAGGCCTACTGTAACCAAAGTTGGAAAGCAAATACTTCAACATAAACTGAGCAATAAGATGGGCAAAATATGATTTACCAGCTTATTCTATACGGTAAAGTTTCAGGACTGATCTGCAAAGTTGTTGAGGGAGAACGTGTGATCAGCCGTAGATTAGATTGCATATATCTAGGCTGCAATACTCAACCAACAGCAACCACTAGTCAGAAAGTTTTCATTTTCCCAAGTTCCAACACTGAGAACAGAAAAACGTTAAAACTCTCAATGTTCTTTCCTGATGCATGTTGACCATGTATAGCCCAAGGATCTAAGACTTGCACTGTCATTAGCTTGCTTGTTTTCCTTCCACAAG
The DNA here is from genome assembly GCA_029204045.2 of Tillandsia leiboldiana. Lineage (NCBI taxonomy): Eukaryota > Viridiplantae > Streptophyta > Magnoliopsida > Poales > Bromeliaceae > Tillandsia > Tillandsia leiboldiana. The sequence goes on along the minus strand of CM055081.1, from coordinate 133,930 downwards.
AAACAAGGACCCTCGTGTATAAAATAACTGACTACATTGTAGTATATCTGAATCTGGTGCCAAGACTTCATCTACCTCTCTAGGGTTTCTGAAACACTAATTTCTACATAATTGATTTTAGTTTGGAGAATTGATATTGGTTAAAAACTAAAGAGCATTTGGCTGAGTGAGTTCAGATAAAAAACGATTTTTTTGAACAGATTTTGTAAAACTGTTTGACAAATATTTTTTTATGTTTGCAAATAATAATTTTTTTATTGAATTTTATTTTAAAATAATTTAATTTAAATTTTATATTTAAAATTTGCAAAAAAAAATTAAAAATTAAAAATTAATTTAAAATATAATTTTAAAATTTGAAAATTTTAAATTTAAAATTTGAATCCTGAAATTTAAAATTTGAAATTTAAACTTGAGATTTTATATCCAATTTTAAAATTTAAAAATTTAAAATTTAAAATTTGAATCTTGAAATTTAAAATTTTAAATTTAAACTTGAGATTTAATATCTAATTTTAAAATTTAAAATTTTAAAGTTAAAGTTTGAAATTTAAAAATTTGAATTTAAAATTTGAATCTAAAATTTGAATTTTAATTAAAAATTTGCATTTAAAATTTAAATCTAAAATAAAAAAAAATAAAATTTGAGTTCAAAATCAAAAATCTCAGCAAATTTTAGCTGCTTCTAATTTTAGACATCAAAAATAAAAAAACTAATTCTAAAAATCATAATTAGATTTTGAAACCGAGCCTACCAAACGCTCTATTGAGCCAAAAATCACTTTTCAAAAGCTATGCCAAAAGCCCACTAAAATAGACGACCAAGAGAAGCTATTAGGAGCAAATAAATACACAAAAATTAATGTAATAAAGGAGGCAGAATTTGACTAAAGACATAAATAATCTTACCAGACACTCTGAACAACATTAGCATGATTGGATAAATACGGTAAAATTCACCATTCTTTACACTAATTATTGAAGATAATACATAATGCAGAATCAGATGTGGATGGAATTGATTTGTTTAGATTTTAATTTTTTCTCTAATTTTCGAAATTATTCTGTTTTTTCATTTGTTTTGGTTGTTTTTTCTAAAAATTTTTAGAATTTATCATATGGAATAAATTCCAAAAAATTAGGAATATGGTTAAGATTTTTTTTAGATAAGTTTAGATTAGGAAAAATTCATAAATCCCTAAAATTTGTTTTAAGTTAGGGTTATACATTGACGGCTATAAATATAGCCAATGCCTTATAATTTGAAAAATAATTATGATGAATTAATTTGGTATTTATGATGTGCCAATGCCTTATAATTTGGAAAAAAATTATGATGAATTAATTTGGTATTTATGATGTTACTGCGATGAAGATTATCTTCTTCTTTCTCTTGCCGTGTCCGTCGGCAGACATTTATCTTATTTCAAAGTTCTATCTTTTCTATTCCTTCTCATCTTTCCTTTCTCATCTTTTCTACTTTCCTCTTTAATTAAAAATTGATTTAAAATTCATTAACTTTTTTTAAAATAAAAAAAAATCTAAAAATTAATCTATAATTTCTGAAAAATTCTAAATTTGGATTTAAACTAATTTTGGGCTCATCACTGGTAAAAGAGATTAGAATTTTCCTAATTTGTCCTGCATCAATACAGGAATATAACATAATCAAGATGGCTTGTATCCTATCAAGTGCATGATAACAAAATGGAGTAAAATATATTTCTTGGTAAATTGATTCAACTCATCAAAGACAATGAAACAAGCGAACTCGCATCCCCAAATAAGCTGCCAAGTTACAAGGGACCATGACAAAGATATGAAAGTTACAAACGGGAAAGAAAAGTCACATGTAACAACAGACTTACATCTGATGCTATCTGCGCATAACACGATGTCTCTCACGCTTGCGAAAGCGCTCAAGCATGAACTCGTCTGTGGCAGCTTGCCGACGCACTGCACCATCAGGATTATTTGTTTCTTTCGATTTGCCTCCCGCTTCATTAACCTGTGGACCTCGATCTTTGTACAGTTCAGGATGCTCTGCACACACAGTGGCGAACAATTTCAGTGCCTTCCAATGAAAATTTCCTTATTCTAATGCAAATTTACGCGGATGAAATTGTTCTATTTGAAATAAAGACCAGATTTAGTGACTGCTGACACACTTATTTAATTGATGAGGTACACAACTTTTAGCCTATGCAAGGATTCACACATTCCAAAAGTAATAAATGGAGAAACCAAGAGAGGTAGGACACTGTTCTCAGTAGAAAATTAAAGAAAAGAGAGAGGGAACATTTGCATTTCGCAATCCAGTATTATGCAGAACAGACTATTCTTAATTTAGTTTAGATTCGTTCCGATCGACTGCAGTTTCTTCCACAAGTTTGCATTTGCAACTCTGACTGCGCAAAACATGTATAACAAAATAAAGGCAATATAAAGATTTGAGAAAATGCATCATACCTCTCCGAAGCTTTTCAGCATAATCTCGACCGCGTTGCAGATAATCCGCGCTGTAACTAGAAGGAATGCTCAGCTCTGATTTTGTTTTGCCCACGAGCCTTTTCTCTTGCAAAAGCTTCTTAGCAGCCTCTGTTTCCTCGATATTCTTCAGCTTATATCTGCAGCATCCGCGTATCCCGTTAAACAAACACAACAAGATTATTGAACTGAGTTACAGGCGAAAGAGAGAGAACGACAACATACTCGATGGGCAGCTGAACCTCGGCTATCCCGGTGGTCCACTGCGTCGAGCTCTCCTCCGAGTTCCTCTTCTTCACCTGCACGAAACAACATTAAGTAAAAAAACTGCAAAAATGTCGAATCTACGACAGGAACGGATTGGTCACGAACCTTGAGATGCTCGGGGACGGCGTAGAGCTCGTCGAGCGCGTCCTTCTCCTCCCTATCGCCGGCGTCGATCTTCTTTCCCCGCCTCTTCGCCAGCTCCTGCTCCACATACTTCAACCTAACGATAGCAATCAAAAAGAAAATAAGGACAATGAGAGAGAGAGAGAGAGAGAGAGAGAGAGAGAGAGAGAGAGAGAGAGAGAGAGAGAGAGAGAGAGAGAGAGAGAGAGAGAGGATTAGGGTTAGGGTTAGGGTTTGGACATGTTGGGGTCCTCGACGGTGACGGCGGTTTCTTGGGCGAAGGTGTCCTGGAGGACGAGGTCCTCCTTGCCGGCATCGGCGGTGGAGGCGGCAGCGGAGGCGGCGGAGGGGGGGTAGAGGAGGTCGGAGGCGGCGGCGGCAGCGGCGGCGGCGGAGGAGGAGGAGGAGGAGGAGAGGAGGACGGGGATGCCGAGCTTGCGCTCGCGCTGCTTCTGCAGCAGCTTCACCTCCTCCAGCGCCAACCTACGAAGATGATGATGATGATGATGATGATGATGAAACCCTAGCCTAGAAAGGGGTTTGGTGGGGTTACGTTGCACACGCACCTGCGCTCCGCTTCGTCTTCGGAGTCGTCGGGGTCGAACGCTCTCTTCCGAAAGTTCTTCGTCGCCGGCATCTTTTTCCCGACCACGGCGGCGAGTCGGCTTCCGCGCTCAAGATTGAGGCCCGACTTCGACTTGGGTTGGAAGGTACATAACCCTGACGCTGCCTGCTGTTTGTTCACAGTGGCTGGTGAGATTATTTGTAAGAAATTTTTTTTTTTATTTATGTAACCTTTTAAAAATTAAAAATTTATATTTATTAAATGAGAGAGGTTAGGTGTACACCCTTAACGGGGTGTACATCCTACACCCCATCTCATTTTGGGGTAAGTATTATTTCACTCGTCACACGAATGGGATGGGTATTATTTCACTCGTCACATCGAGTGACGAGTGAAATTCACCCCACCTCAGAATGGAGTGGGTATAAGATATACATCCCTACTCCTAAAGGGGTGTATACTTATATATACTCTTATTAAATAATTTCGTAAAACTTTTATTTAGTTAAATAAATTTTTTATCTAACTTAGTACGAAGATCAACCGGTTTAGAAGACGATAAATTATTTATAAAATATGAAAAAATTAATTTACTATTTTTATTTATTTCATCTATATAATTTTAACAACTATATAAAAATTTTAATAAATTATATATAATTCTAATAATTTGTGAATATAATTCTAACAACTAAATAAAATTCTAATAACCTATATAGTTCTCACAATCTCACAAAAATATTTACAAAAATTTTCATAACTTATTAAAAAATTAATATTCATCTGAAAACAATGAATTCATGGTTTTGTTTCTCGTATTTTTATTATTATTTTTTAGTACAATATAGTGCTTTGATAAAATATCAAATAAAATTTTAAGAGATTATTTAGCAAATTAAATAATTTTATAGAATTATTATAAAAAAAAAAAAATTATTTGTGTCCTTAGTCAAATTCTACCTCTTGAACTTTTGTGTAATTATTTGTTCCCAGTGGCTTTCTTAGTCAAATTCTGTCTTCTCTATTAGAGCAATGCTACATATACATCCTACATCCCAAAAAGATGTGTACATCGTACGTACACCTACCATCTAATGGTAGGGGGGTCACTTCACAAATTGTAAAGTGACCCCTCACCACACCCCACCCATTGGATGGGTGGGGTGTGGAATGTACACCCCCACAAGAGGTGTACAACTAGCATTTTTCCCTTTATTATATCATCTTTTGTATATGGAAAATGCTATGTGTACACCACTTTCAGGGTGTACATCATACATCCCCACTCATCCAATGGGTGGGGGTGTGGTAAGGGTCACTTCAAGTCACCCTTGAAATCACCCCACCCATTAGATGGGTGGGGTGTATGATGTACACCCCTTTCGGGGTGTACACGTAGCATTGCTCATTTGTGACATCACAATAGTCTTGTATTAAATAAAAATAAAATTATGATTAGATATATAAGGGACATAGACATTAGTAATAATAACTGAATTTAAATATTTTGCGTTGTAGTTTGTGTCCAACAAATTATAATTGCTAGTGGACCATCCTGAATCTAAATAACAGGTCCCACATCAAACCAAGTCTAGATGACATGCCCCAATAGTATCACATCGGATAGGAATGGAGCCACCCTAGGTCTAGATAACAAGTCCCAATAGTCCCACATCGGACCGAATTTAAATGACAGGCCTCAATAATCCCACGTTGAATGAA
>CM055081.1:96266-123766 GCA_029204045.2 Tillandsia leiboldiana | reverse complement strand
TCCAAAATGGCGCAGAACGAACCTATTGACTTTCATGGATCGAACAAAGAGTAAGAATAAAGCTCAGTGTAGAAGGTATAGTATGCTACTGTATATTGTAAATCTCGAATATTAATATTACCCTCATATATATAGAGCAAAAGAGAGGTACCTCTTTTCAGCCCAACTCAAGCAGAGTCCAACAACGAGATCTCGGATTAGTCATTGGATCTTAACCGAGGAGGTCCTTGAGCAGCCCACTAGACTCTTCCCAAGACAAGACTTTTGGGTAGCCCGATAAACCGAAAAGATTAAGTCAATAAAAAATGAAATAACAAATAAAAAGTGAATTGCGATTTATCCGACTCTTGTCGTAAGCGCGTGCTTTTAGAAAAAGTTACTGTTCTCACTTTCTCCTAACCAATACACTTAAAAAATAAATGATATAAATATAGTTACCACATGTGATGATTTTTAATATGAGATTAAACATCATATATAGTGAGCTATGATTTGAGCTTCGAGGTAAAACTCATTGACATTTGGCCACTCAAAAAGCCAAATGGCCAAAAATAATTTTAAATAAAAAGAAAATAATAAAATCTAATAGCAATTAATTTATGGACAACTGTTTTATTATGACTTTCGACTCGAAGTAATCTCTAATATGATAATTTTATTTTTGTAAATATTAATTTTATTATAACATAATAATTATAAATATATATTTATTATAAAGTTATTCATTTGCTGTGAAGCGTGGAATTTTAACTAGTAGGAATGAATATTGGAACAAGCAATATTCTTATTCAACTCTTCTGCTTCTAGATTGGGTTCTTCAATATTGTTATTCCAATACATATATAAAATTTGTGGTCCTCATTCAAATGCAAGTGATCTTTGACTTTGAACAATACATGTCTACGCAATGAAGCAGATTAGAGGGCTTTGACATATGTAGGACAAACATGTGAAATCAAGAACAGTCAACAAGATCTAACCACCTTCTAGGAGGATACATTTTAGCATGTGAAATAAAATTTTATTTCAATCTTATTTTTTAAATAAAAGAATTGATAAATTAAAATAATTATTATTTTTTTTAGAATAAACTGATATAAGTTTTTTTTTTTTTTTTTTTTTTTCTGAAACAAATTTATTTCCATTTAAAAACAAACTTAATTAAAATAAATATAATTTTAATTATTATATTAACTCTTTAATTAATTTAATAATTTAATTAATCTAAATTATTTATTAATTAATTATGTAATTATTAAATAATTAACTAATTAATTTATTAAATTATTTGTGATTAATTAAATTATTTTATTAATTAATATTTATGATTATCTAGCCATAGTTAATTAAATAAATTAAATTTTTATTTAATTAATATTTTTATATTAATTAATTATATAAAATACTATTATTTTAAAATTATAATTATTGTTATTCTTACTATTTCAACTTAACTATCCGAATGTTATTTTTTTTTATTTTTGATAACAATTTAATTTCCCTCCAAACACAAAATTAATTTTATTTCTACTTATTTTAAAATTTATAAATTGTTATTTGTTGTGTTTTCTTGGAATAAATTAGGAAAGGCCAATCTTAGTTCCAGGCTATTTTGTAAACTCGTATATAGACTTCAAAATTTTGTATTCAAGTACTTAGCCCAATGAGGGAATGGACAGAAAATAATCTGTGTGTGCTTTGTGGCTCATTTGTTGAGACGGTCGATTATTTATTTTTGAGTTGTGCTTTTGCACGGTTTGCAATCGGGTCGGAGGAAGGGGCTGTTGGGTTTGAGGTGTTAGTGGCCAACGTACGTGAGGTGTGGAAGAGATGGATGGACGTGGGATTGCTTCAGTGGAATAGTGCACTTATCTTTTTAGCGGCAAATTGGTAGGAAATTTAGAAAGTTAGAAAAAAAGTGGTAGGAAATTCAGAAAGAAAAAAAGTTATTTTCTAGATGTCAAACACTAACCCCTGTATCTCGTCAGTTGGGTTAGGAGGGAGCTGTCGCACTAGAAAGATTTAGGTTGAAAGGCCCTCGCTGAGAGTTGTTTTTTTTGGTAGTTGATTTTTTATTTTTTTTAGGTTTTTTAGTTTTTTTTTTTTTTTTTTAAGTACTAGTGTTGCCTGTTTGGTTGTTTTTTTTTTTTTTTCGTTATGCTTTTTGCTTTTTCTTCCTAAGATCTTACCGTCTCACTCTTATTAGCTTAATTCATCATTCTTATAAACTCTCACTCTTATTAGCTTAATTCATCATTCTTATAAACGAAGCAGCTAAGCTGCTACATTTTTCTCAAAAAAAAATAAAAAATAAAAACTTAGCCCAATTAAATTTTAATTTTAATTTTTCATTCAAAAAAAGTTTAGTACCTTTATTATTGTTATCTCCCATAACTTGAAAATTTATTGCTTGCTCCTAGTGCATTTATTCACAGCTCTATCATTCACTATGAACTTTATTTGGATACATATTGATTTTAATTTTATTTGAATACATAAATATTTTATGTAATATATTTTTTTTATCTACTTATGTTTTTTTAAAACGTAACATTTGGTAAATAAAAACTATGATCAAATATTTTAAAAGTCATAGTATAAACCATCTTAAAGATGATATATTCTATATTAGCTAATCATGTTCCCAATATTTTGCAAAAAAAAAATATCAAATAAAATAAAATCAAACTTTTAACTTGTAATTATAAAACAAAATTATGTAAATCACTGCAAAGAATCTAAACATAATTAGTATAAAAAAGAGTAATACTACGTGTGCATTCTGAAAAAGTGTATATTTTATATCTCATTTATTTTAGAGTAGAAGCTTCTTCACTTTCATTTCGAAGTGGCGAGTAAAATTTATTCTATTTTAAAATGAGTGGGATGTAATATATATATATTTTTTCAAAATTTATAATTAGTATTTTTTAAATAAAAAATAAGATACAAGAGTTATTATTAAGGGTTAATTGCATACGGCTCCCTGTAAACATATCGAATAGCAGATATATCCCTACAAAGTTCAACTTTTTATATTTATCCCTTCAAAAATCCAACGTTATTTATATATATCCTTACCGTCTATCTCTGTTGGAAATATCTAGTTAACTATAGGTTAAATACTTAATCTTGATTAGTTAGTGAGGTAAATTTATCTTTTTATCTTTCTACTTGGTTAGTTAGTGAGGTAAATTTATCTTTTTATCTTTCTAGATATTTCTATATTATTTTTTAGAGGGACATTTTTGAAATGGCAAAACTATTATTTCATATATAATCTGTTAAAAAATAAACAGTAAACTAACGATAATAAACCGGAGGGATATATATGAATAACGTTGAATTTTTAAAAGAATAAATATAAAAAATTGAACTTTGTAAAGATATATCTGCTATTCGATATGTTTATAAATAGCCGCATGCAATTAATTTTATAATTAATTAAACAACTTAATTTGTTCTGGTCTCTTCTATTCCGCGTTCAGCCCGGCGGGGAGCACGTGTTTTCTCTCACCATTTTGAATCACGGAGCTGCCGGATGTTCAAATTTTGGACACACAACCAAGGGCGGAAACTTTTGCAGTAGATTAGTTTTTGTCTCTACTAAATAAATTTTTAAATATTTTTTAATATCTAAATTCAAAAATAATTTAAAATTATAAAATAATTATAATTTTAAAACTAAAATAAAAGTGGTACATAATAAATGTGGGTAATAGAGTTGGACCCTCCCTGGGTAGCTTCCTACCTAAGTTAATTTTTTCTTGGGAAAGAGGGAGTGGCATTTTCGTAAATACGAGTGTTGCTTTTACTGTTGCTTATGTCTTTATTATTTCTTTCTAGAGATGGGAGGCTGAGACCGAAAGAGAGAGAGGGCTTCATTTGAATCATCATCATTTCACTCCTTTTTTTTTCGGACTCCATCCAAATCACGCCCAACTAACACCCCTACCGTCTTCCTTCGTTCTTCGTCCTTCTTCTGTTCTTCTTTCCTGCAAGGTATGAAATCGATTATTTTTTATTGATCCTGCTGTTTTTATGTTTTTTTTTTTTTTGTTAAGAAAGGAGTTGAGCTCTTGAATCGCGAAGTAGGGTTTCATGATCCCTCGCGTGCATTCGTGATGCAAATTCGTCGTTGAATCAAACTAGGAGCGCATTCGTGATGCAAATTCGTCGTTGAATCAAACTGGGAGCTTGATAACATTAGAAATTGCTTTTCGAGAATGGGGATTAAGAAATTAGGATGTGAAATGGTGTGGGCGAGTTTATACTTCGTAGGATATGAACTAGATTCAACGTTACCGCGCACGAGACGATTGATAGACGCGGGTTCAAATTGCTTGAGACTGACATTTTCCGATATGTCCTGAGCTTCTTCTGCGAGTCCAACATCAATATTGTTGGATTTTATCGAATAATAATTTTGATGATAAATAAATTTTTGATTTACATTTTTTTCATTTAGTATTTTTCAGGTTTTAATTGGATCTGAAATAGCTTAAGCTGAAATCAAAACCATGTGATGGATTTGTCAAGATGATTCGGTTGATCGGCTCAAATCCGGTAAAATTGCGAAGAAGTCCTCTAAAGTAATGTGTGGCACTTGTATTCAATTTGGTACAATTTGATCTTATCCAGACCATTTTGACAATTGAATTGATAATTTACCCTTGATCAAATCCGGTTCAGCTTAAGTTACCTATATCAGTGCCATGGATTTAGGTGCCGTGGAATGAGTTCGTGCCGAAACTTTGCTTTTTAAACTTTATTGAGAAAATTACTTACTAATTCAAAAAAAAAAAAAAGGGTTTTGAGCTACTCCGTCGGTATGGGAGCTCTATCGTACTGATATCTTGTTGGCACGTACTGACGGACACTTTAATCCTCGATCGGCGTGATATAGCTGGTAATATTAACAGGCCTTGGTTATGAACATAGCATGATAATAACTTTGATCATTTCTCCATTTCCTCTACTTGCATAAGGGTGCAACAAAACTTTAATTCATAGTTTTCAATCAGCCTGATCAGCATCTGTATGGGTATTCAAATTCTTACGACTTTTCCGAGTATCTTTGCAGTAGCATGTATAATCATGAAAATTTCGGCAGCTGCTTTGACGTGCTTATGCTGTTGCGAAAAGAAATTTAGCATCAAAACATTAGAGGCTGTTTGGAGTGACGAAAATGTAATTCGGCTGTAAATGAAGTTCAGTAAGATAAAAATTTTAGTCCTGCTATCAACCGTGATGAAATTGGGAGATCTGCTTCAGTGTTATAGGGTACATATTGGATCTTTCCAGGAAAAATGACTTCGGAGCATTCTAAGGGGAAATTGCTTCCGTAGGATTGAACTCATGGCATGCTGCTGGATCTAAAATGATTGATGATTAATTTTGATTTACGGCCAACTTGCAGCTACATCAATCCAAATGCCCCCTTAGTGCAAAATCTAAAAGGAAGTGCAATGACAGGAAAGAGAGTTCAGCGGTCAATTTAGCATTATTATTCCATTCGCGCCTTTTGTTTCAGAGTTCAACTAAATTGCAGTATAGTGCTATGATGTCTATTGTGCTTTAAAGTTGCAAGAAGGGTAATTTTGGTAGCTCTATGCGTGTTTGCAATTGTTAATGTTTTTGGTTAAGTCGTAAGGATAAAACGTCTTACGGGTGGATGATCTTCGGTAATTTTGTATCTTCTATAGTTATGAGTTTTCGCTTGATAACCAAAAAGGGAAATACTGAAGTAAATTTTATTTATTGTTTGCTTTCTTAAAAAGATGAATTTCCAATCTGAATAACAGTAATAAAATAAAGAAGTACGCTCCTGGGTGCCTTTAACTGTAAGAACTTGCAGAAAAGGAAAGCCAAAAACACGAATAATGCACCCTTAGCCATTCATTTTTGCCTTTAGTTTCCTCTAGACATCTAGTAAATAATATTATAAAATTTATCGGTCTGACAGATTTGGTGAATTTGTGATCTCGAATTAATTTGTTCGTCATGCAATTTCACACGACCTTGTGAGAGTTGGGTTATTCCATAACGTACGTCTTTACTCAGGGAAAATTAGGCATCTCCAAGTTCCTTCTTTTCAAGAAGCGAGCATCCTGATCATTATCATGGGACAAAAGTCTACTCTTATTTCATTTACTTTATGAAATCGCCATGACACAAGAGATGAGGGCAGTATTTGTATTTGTATTTGTGTTCTTTGTCCTATGGAGGGTTTTAACCTTAACACAACTCTTTTAAGTTATAAAAAAGATAAGGCATACTAGAAACTCTAAAATATAAAGAACGTGAGGAACTTCATGTCTTCAAAAGATCAATGTATCTGGGCTTGATTTGAAGGGCTTCAAGCAGGTTATGCATGATATGAACTACAAAAAGGATCCCTTAAATAATTCATTAAATTATCATGAATTATCTGATTCTTTGGCACTTAATGTTGAGTGTGCGGAGAAGTGTATGTTTGAGTTAATTTCAGTTTTTGAAGAACTGCCTTGAGAAAGCAATATCTTGCAGCGCATTAGTTTACTCATTTGTCGCCTCTCTTGCGCTTGGATTCTTCTCGCGAGTTATTTTGATTTCTTATGCATTTTCTCTTAAAAATCTGACTATTAGGCTATTGTTTCTTTTCCGGATTTGTGAACAATATTTCCTTGCGTGTTTGGCTTGATTAAAACGGATTCGTCCTTCTGATGCTTTTTCTCTGTCTTGCTGAACAGAATTTATAGAATCTTTATCAAGATGCCAACTTCATCTCAGATGCCAGAAAAGGACTCTGAAAACCCTGAGCAACATGTGAAGGAGGATGAGTATGCAAGGCTGGTAATGCCAAGTGAAACGATAACAACTAACCCTAATGTGATAGAATCACTTGAGCCGGCAAAGTCGAAGCCCTTTCTCAAGTGGATGAATGCTCTTTTAGTCTGCCTGCTTTTGCTAATACTTACTTTCGTATTTGTGAAATGGGGAGTTCCTTTTACCTTTGAAAAGGTAATTACAACAGCTTTCTTCAACCTATCTATGACAATTTTTTGTGCTGTATCATCTGTTTATTTATTTATTTTTTTCTTCCGTGTTGGCATGAAAATATGTGTCTCTGTTTTCTTGTGGTGTTTTGCAATTTTTTTTTTCCTCGGTTGTTAAGCTGTTTGGAGTTGCAAGCATTGAGTTCCATATAATGACTCCAGTTAGATGCTGATAGGATTTCTTTTATTATTATTTTTTCTTGTAACATTTTGAAGTTGGAGGTCGAGAATCCAGATTGTTTGTCAGTTGGAAAATTTTTAAAATGACACATTGTTCCCCATTATCCATTTATTCTAGGAATTTATGGGTTTATATCAAGTTATCAGGGCCAGAACCAACTCCTATTACATATATTTTGACCAGAAATATACCGGATTCTAACTAGTCTTACCAGATCTTGAATCTCATTATCTTTTCCGGATGTAGATATTATGTATGTAAAATAGTTGCCTGGCAAGTTTGTTTTGCTCCTTTTCTCTTTCACTTAAACTGTTTCAGATTGCTGAATGACTTGCATTTTTATATGTGGTGTTTTCATCTATTTTTTCTTGGCGGAGTTCATTCAATTTCTTCTTATTCTTTCTACTTAATTACAAGTATGTGATGTATAAAAGAAGAGCCACTACAATTACGTGCAACAAGATAGTATCTCACCACACAACCGCAGAAAATATCAACCTTCCCACTATATCTGTCTTTATTTATTATTATTATTATTACTACACTTTTGAAGGGTACTAAAGCTGTCGATCTAATCAATAGATTTGCTTAATCCTCATTTTTTAGCCATTGCATAAAACCTAGAAAAATCTAGCTTAACTTTGTGAACAGTTATTTTCCCCCCTCATATTTCAGTGGTGTTTATCATTATTGGCACGATGTTTCACATGATTCTGTAGATTCTGTTGCCAATCATGCAATGGGAAGCAACTGCCTTTGGTCGTCCTGTACTCGCCCTCGTCCTCATTGCCTCTTTGGCTCTCTTCCCAGTTATTCTAGTTCCTTCTGGACCCTCCATGTGGTTAGCTGGGATGATTTTCGGATATGGTCTAGGGTTTGTTATTATCATGGTAGGAACTACCATCGGCATGATATTACCATTTTGGATTGGCTTGCTGTTCCGCGACCGCATACATGTACGTGCATCTCTCGCGTCCATATGCTTATACTATTAATGGTACACTTTAATGCTAATCTAATTGTTCTTTTTAAATTTCTTCAGGCATGGTTAAAGAAATGGCCTCAGCAGACTGCAGTAATCAGATTGGCAGGCGAAGGCAACTGGTTCCAACAGTTTCGTGTCGTGGCCCTCTTCAGAATCTCACCATTCCCATACACAATATTTAATTATGCTGTTACTGTGACGAACATGAAGTTTGGTCCTTACATATGCGGCTCGATTGCTGGGATGATACCTGAAGCTTTCATTTACATCTATAGGTATAAAATTAACAGCATAACAGTTTAATAATTGGCTTCATCGAAAACGAGATTCAAAAACATAATCCACCACCACATTTTTGTTTTTTTTTTTTTTTGTGTTTTTGGCTCTGAACAAAAGTAAAGAAAACATGTTTATCAGGGTTCTGTTGGTTGCAGAGCAGGGATGCTGCAGTAATGCCTTAACTTGCACCGGCACTTAAAATCTGTTACTGCAGAAACCTTCAATCTACCTTTGGAGTTTTGTAGATTATACCACACAACAATGATTTTGTAGGTCTTCCTTTGATCATAGAATTTAGAAGCCTTGTGCACTGGCAACACTCTGAACTTCGCAAGCTCAAAATTATCATGTTTCTATTTTCTGAAGCAATTAGATGGAGATTACATGCACCGACGACAAAATACATGTTTGTCGATAAGTTCATGTAGTACAGTATGCATCTAGAGATTTCATTGCTAGTAAGGTTTTAGTACGCAGTAAAAATTTCTCTTTTCTTGCTCCTTCTCACTTTTTTTCAATTCTTTTGTTGCAGCGGACGATTAATAAGGACGTTGGCGGATATGAAGTATGGCAATTATACCATGACGCCTGTGGAGATAGTATACAATGTATTCTCCCTCGTCGTCGCCATTGTCATAACAATTGCCTTTACGGTGTACGCAAGGAGAGCCCTAAATGATCTTAAGAAGGAAGAAGCTATTGGGGGAAATGATGCATTTGATCGTCGTGGCGATTCCATTGAACTCGGAGGGCTCCCTCGCGAAAGGTCAGGGGTGGTTCAGCCTTCACGAAGCAGTGCGGTATAAACATGGCCTGCTAGAAATACATGTTGTTGTAGAAAGTCTTGTATTAGTTTGACACCTATCTCCTCACTATTGTAAATGAAGGTCTGGAGATGGATGATACACAGAAATGGAGTTACTTGATTTAGATACGCAAACTCGGTTTGTAGGAGAGAAGTTAAACAGAGGAAAAAGAAAAGAAAATTGGTTCATTTACCATGACTTGGAGTGTGTCCTGTTTATTCAAGCTGTTAATAGTCCTTTCTCTTCTGGGATTCGTGTGGGTAGTTCAAAGAAAAACAATCAGCAGATCCTAGAAATGGGTGATTGATTTATGCCATTCCGAACTATTGTAAGAATTTTTCTGCAAAATGGCCTCTTACGCACCAAGGATTTCAACATTACTCAGGGGTTTTTTTTCTTTTCTTTTTGACCCGTAAGTGGCCGGAAATTAAATTTGACGTAAAATTGGGGTATTTACAAAACTAACCACCCTAAACCACTTTCCCGTAAAAGAGGCAAACCATTTGCCTCTTTTAAAAAAGGCAAATGGATTGCCGCTTTTAAAAGTGGCAAACCATTTGCCTCTTTTAAAAGCGGCAATCCATTTGCCTCTTTTAAAAGAGGCAATTGGTTTGCCTCTTTCATGTTTTTTTACCCCGCAACCACAGTTCACATAAAAAAACCCCATTTATACAATTTTTAAATAATACATTTCAAATCACAACATTTGACATCCAAATAATTCAATCACAATATTTAACATCCATACAATTCAATCACAACATCACAACAAGGAATATATCAACATCACAAGATCACAACATCACAACATCACAACACAAGATCACAACATCACAACACAAGATCACAACATCACACCACAACATCACAACATCACAACATCACACCACAACAACAAAAATATTAATCACATCACAACCAAAAAAAAAAAGAATGAATGTTCTGAATGTTCTGAATGTTCTGAGCATCAAATATAAATGTCCGAATTATAAAAGAATGAATATAATAATGTAAAAATGATATATGCAACAAATAAAAGAAATATGAAAATACCAAGATGCCCTAACAAAAATGTGGACTACTCTCCACGCCCTCGCGACCGTCCACGTTTTCGTCCGCCTCTACCTCCGCGTCCGCGTCCGCGCCGCCGACCCAGTGCTCGAATAGGCACATCATCATCATCCTCCATCTCAGGCTGTACATGCTCAATGCCATGTATCTCATCAATATGCTCGATGGAGATGCCCTCGACAAGTACATCCGTCCTCTGCGTGTCAAGCATTGATGACTGCGTCCCCTCCAGCGTCTCAGGTACAGGCTCAACAGTAATATGATCGTGGCGCCGTCGCCTCCGTCGATATGTAGCACCAACTAGACTCACATCTGATGTAGATGGAACATCTGATGTGGATGGAACATCCGATGGAGGGATCGGCGCAACTAAAGTATCAACCTGATGTACCTCAGATGTAGATGGGACGTCATATGAAGGAAGTGATGCTGGCTGGAAATCGAAATGAAGGACGTCTGATGTCGAGGGAACGTCGGAATGAAGAATCGGAACGGATGCGGATGGAAAATCGTATGCAGGCGTGGACGTGGAGGGAATATCATCCGGAGGTGGCTCTGGATGCTGTACAGAAGCAGCTAATATGGGGAGTCTCTCTAAGACTCCCTCGATGTCCATCCGTATATATCCTAGAGCGTCCATCAATCCAGACGGCTCTGGAGGATCATCCATCAAATGTCCTAGACTCCTGACAGTACGGCGCAGAGTATCCACCTATAAAATAACACATATTTATATAAACGAACTTTATATAAACCACTACTAATATATAAGGAAAAAATTATTAAATGATCTTACCAAAGTTCGCTCGATATGCCCCCGCGGCAAAAAAGTGAGTGGAGGTCGCTGTACGGGATGAGAAATCCACCTCCTTGTGATATCCCAGTACCACTGCATATACAAGGAGGTGGCTCGTGCTGGATCTGGGTCGACGAATGCACTCTGCTCCGCAATATGATCTAGACGATCAGTCCATCGGAGAATATAAGAAGCATGAAATATAGCCCAGTCCTCTCCCGATCTACCCTGCGATGAAATCCGCCGTATAGCCTCCACAGGCTCTGGTATATGCTGAACTAATCCAAACTGGCGGAAAACTCGATCAGGTAGATGTAACTCCACTATGTGGAAGCATATCAAGCAAATCCTGGCACGCCATACTGCGGAGTCCTCAAGACAAAAAGGTGGAAGACCATGCAAAATCTCCTCAGTATAAGGAGTCCAAGTAACCTGCGAAAATTAATAAATTTTAATTAATATAAAATTTAAAATTAATCTATATGTATGTAACTTACAAAAAATTTACGTACTTGAGACTCCCGCTGCTGATCAAGCTCGTCCCGATAAAACTCAATATCGGTCGCTCTGACATTCCCTCGAAAACGTAAACTCGTATTCCATCTGCAAAAAAAGAAAAAAAAGAAAAGACATTATATCACAATACCTAAAATCAATGATGCAAAATATTGTATTACTCATCGAGACATATAAATATTTAACGTACCGACATCCGAGCGGGCAATCATCGAGATCTGGCGGAGTCCCAACTCTGTCGGGACGGCTGATATGTATATGGTCCCACGCCCAGATCTATACAGAAAAAACAGATATTTATAATACTGGTAAAAAAATTAAGATTATTATATTTCTAATGCGAACAGTAATGATTTTACCTGTAATAAAGTACCGAATGCACAACACTCGGCCCTCCCCCTCATCGATGCATTCCCCAATGCACGATATAGATGGGCCAAAGTAGCTGCGCCCCAAGCTAGCCCGCCACATTCTACAAAATTCTCAAGTAGCGGTAGCCACTTGAGATGTACCCGATATCCAGTGGTGTTTGGGAACAAGCTGCATCCAATTTGATATAATATATATGCGCGTGCAGCAGCTGCAACCATGGCTGGCAGAGCATCTAGGGGGACATGATGAAAGTGCTGAAATAACCAGTCTAGTTTGATCTGACCTGTGACGATACTATCTGGCTGCATCCCTAGAAGTGTATGACATAAATACGGCTAGTCGCCAGATGCTCGTCCCGTGACAGGCTCGCCAGAAACTCGTAGTCCAGCTATAATGGCCACGTCGCGCAGCGTCACTGTCATCTCGCCGTGGCGTAAATGGAATGTCTCTGTCTCGCGTCTCCATCGCTCCGTCAATGCGCCTAACAGAGCCTGATCTAGCTTAATGCGTCTGAGGCGAGAGACATAGAAAAAACCAGCCTGTCGTAGTAGGTCCACCACCCCCGGATGCTCCACCGTCCACGAGTTCAGTTTACGGCCATGCTCCCGCCACTGAACTGGTGTGTACCCCTACACACACAATAAATATATTATATTTAAATTTCATAAAAATATATAGTATGTAGTTTATAAATGAACTGACCTCGGCTCGTACATAGCTCGAACGGTGACTCGCCTGGTCTGATAGAACTGAAGGATCAACTGGCCCGATCTCCTCGTGATGGTCCATCTGCAAACAAAGTATACAAACTATTAGCCTTTCATTAGAATGTGGTAATATAATTTGAGAATTTTTAAATTTATAAGTAGACAACCATAAGCAAACAACCTAATACCTCTACGTCTACGACTTTCAGTTCTTCTATCTTGATTATTGGGACAAGTACTCCTATAATGTCCCTGTTGTTTACAAATAGAGCATTTAGTTCTTCGCATCCCCTCTCTATCGTCCATGGCATTTCGAATACGTGTGGATTTGGGACGGCCTTTCTTTCTTCTTATAGGTGGGGGCGCCAACGGTGGTCCTTGAGGTCGTGGCCAGCTCCTTTTGTCAGGAACAGGGTGGAATTGTGGGGTATAAGCATTACGATAATAGTCACATGTATACCATTCAGAACATAAAGTATAGTAGTCAATGTTCATATGACCATTACTGCAAACGGCTAAAAGATGTGAGCATGGCAATTTAGTTAATTCAAATTGTCGGCACGAACATGTTGAGCTTAACCCATTAAGAATTACCTCATACATTTGATCTCTAGTACTAACTTGAAATTCCATTGGGCCGTACCGAGTTACATCATGTCCTCTAGCGAGTGTCATATTTTGTCTAACTACGGCTTCTTGTTTTGGTGCCAATATTGTTGAGTATGTTTCACCCTTCTCACGACGCTTCAGAAAATAACTGTTGACCTTAAAAAATGTAGCTGCCACAAATGCCGTGATAGGCAAACCACATGCATCTTTAAGTACTCCATTTAAACTCTCTGACATATTGGTCGTCATTACCCCAAAACGCCGACCTCCATCGAATGCCTTCGCCCAATATTCCCTTTCTCCTTGAAGCTCGTGCACCCACTGCCAAGCCTCCGGATTGATCTCTTTTAATTGGTCCTTTTGCTCATAATATTCTCTTGCGGTTGCAGCACATCCTATACCCGTATAAAATTTATTGAGTAAGTTTTCATTTTTAAACCCCGCTTTTTTCATATTAGCTTTCAAATGGAGGAGGCACCAACGGTGAGTATGACCATCGGCTCTCGAAAACTCCTCAAGAACAATTTCTTTTAGCCCAGGGAAGCGGTCTGAAATCAGACAAATAGATCGAGCACCTGTCACAAAATACTTTAAATGACGTAAAAACCAACGCCAACTACCCGCATTCTCTCCCTCACAAATAGCAAAAGCCAACGGGTACAATCCATTGTTTGCATCTACAGCCGTTGCAATCAATGCATGCCCCTGATGCTTTCCATACATATGAGTTCCATCGATGCTCAACAATGGTAAGCAAGAAGAGAACCCGGTAATTGACGGTCCAAACGCCCAAAATAAGCGTCCAAACTGCCTAACCCCATCTGGCCGGGGCCTGTTATCGAGCCGCCATATAGTCCCCGGGTTCGCGCGCTCCAACGCGGATAAAAACCGACCAACATCGGTGTATGATTCCTCCCAACCACCAAAAATGATCTGTAATGCTGTATTTCTGGCCTGCCACGCCTTCGAATATGGAATCGTCACATGCAATTCAGAACGCATATTTACTTGTATTTCCACCGGCGTCAAAGAAAGTTTGACTTTCAATGATGGAAGAATGCGTGCACATATAAGAGATGATGTACAATTTCTATGGGCAGTGTTCAGCACCGGAAATAGACAAGTATGCTGTCACGCCCCGGAACCCGGGCTCGCCAACAGATCCGCCGTGCACACGGGATTTCCCGAGTACACGAAGCGCTGGTAACCTGCTCAGATATCGGATGTACAATAAAGGAGCATAATACAGAGCTGAAATAGAAGAACCACATAATATCTTATACTGGGACTAAAAATAAACTGTAATATGTACAATAATCTCCCAGCTCACCAAAATAATACAACCAGCTGGCGAAAACCAGACTCAAAATAAAAGGAGAATATCACAGTCTGAGTGAAGGGTACAACGTCTATCTACAGCTCTCAGTCTCCCAGGAGATCTATCTACTCAGCGATCCCCTTACCTTTATCAGCCGCTGATAGCCTAGCAGCTCCCGCAGACGACTCTGCAAAATAAAGAAGAAGAAAAAGAAAACAATAATGGGGGTGAGAACTACCAGATAAACCAGTAGCCTCCCCTAGTGGGCAAAACCTCAACTCTGACGCACCCACTAGGACTACTAGAGGCCAGAAAGGAAAAAGTGGTAAGGCTGTAAGCAGAACTGCTGAATAAAGGGGAAACCACCACTAGCATGCCTCTAAATGCAGTGCCAAAAGGAATGACTGTATGTATGCCTCAGTATCTAACATGCCTGCCTGAATAAACCCAATCTTATGTCACCAGTAAAACTGGTACTGCCTGCTGCGCCTTGCCTGCCCAAATCGGGTATGCTGGCCAATGCATAACACCGATAGGGAATGAGAGTCTCAAGGACTCAAGCCTGCCTGTAACACACTCCGGAGTGGCACTCGAGGGGAGCGACCCACACGAGTAAAAGTACCTCAGTAATAAGTATCATAAGTGTCGTAAACAGCAGGACTGGATCATGACTATGATCAAAGTGGAAAAAGCCATCCACTAAGAAACCCTGATCTGATGCCATAGTACTCAATAAGTGGGAAAAACCATCCACTAGAGAAAAACCCGATCCCCTGCTGATGCCTAAAATAAACCAGACTCAACCCCATTCTGATGCAAGGATAAACATCCGGCCGACCGCCTACAGTCCGCGGTCACCGCAACACCCCACAAGTTTATAATCTAACATAACCTTGGCTATACTATCCCAAACCCCTGCTCATACTCGAGCGACAAGCAACTGAAAGCAAAAGAGAGCAATAAAACATGTCAAGTCTTAATATGATAGTGTAGCAATAAATAGTGGCCCTACCTGATGTCCGGGCATGCATGCAACTGTCTTTATTTTAGAAGTTGTAAAATAATGTCAAAGATTTGAAAAGATTGATTTACTGAATAAAAGTCATTTGCATGCGAGATTATAGCCTTTGTCTCAATCACAGTGTCCCAATATAAGTCATCATATCATCTGTGGGGTTATATTAATTTTTAGGAGAGTTCGTCCCAGCGGTTCTCATCAATTGTCCTGTTAGTAGTCCTGTTAGTAGTCCCAATAGTTCTCATCAATTTAGTTTGTCCCAATTGTTCTCATCAATTGTCATATTAGTTTGTCCCAATTGTTCTCATCAATTGTCATATTAGTTTGTCCCAATTGTTCTCATCAATTGTCATATTAGTTTGTCCCAATTGTTCTCATCAATTAAATTTTAGGGGAGTTCCAGTAATCCCAGTGAGCTTGTCAAAAATGAGGTAAGCAACAACCGCCCACCTCGAGCAGCTCAAACTACACCTCAGGTAGTCTCCTGGTTGTCCACAGTCCCCTAGAACTGCTGTCTGCCGAAAACGGTGCCCTACAGCAACACACATTGCACAGGGTGTAACTATAGTATTCATAAAAATACAGCTTTTGCTGTTTTTCAAATGGCACGAAAAGAGAGGAGTTTTTCACCTCTGTATAGTGCTCAGAAAAATCCATAAAAATTACGGTTGCGTTCCTCGCGAAGAGTAGATCAAAATCGACTCTTTAAACATCTCGATCTGATGCTCCTACGCCAAGATAAAAATCGGAGAAGTTGACGCTGCCCAGAAATTTCCACAGCAAAAAGGGGGGTCAAAGAGACCTCGGGAAACGTGCCAAAAGTACGAAATGGAGCAAAGTGATCAACACGGAAATCGAAGCCTTACCTCTTAGGAACGCGCTGTCGCAAAAATCGTCCAAAAATTCCTCCTGGTTAGCCCACAGGGAATTTTCGACGGAACTGCGACGGGAAATGGGCCGAAAAAGAAAACCGTCGCAGTGCGCCGCGTCGCAGATAACTCACTAACTGTAACTCCAAAAATTCTGAGATTTGTAGGAGAGAGAGAAGAGAGAGAGAGGAAGAAATTTCGTAGAGGGCACTTTCTCTGGTTCTCTCTCTAAGGGCTCGAAAACCGAGGTGCAAAGAGAGGGGGGTGGGGGGCCCTATTTATAATGGGCTGAGGCTCCACACAGGATCGGATCCGAACAGGAAACACCGAAACGGGCCAACCAAAACGCGCCACGTGTCCACAAAACAGGGAACAGCCTGTGCAAGGGCCACTCAGAAGACGCCACGTGTCCACGTGGAGCACGGGCCCGGTCCCCGCGCCGGGTCTTCCGGAAGATGTCGGCCAATCCGGGTGTGCCACGTGTCACAGTCCCCGTGGGCTTCTAGAAGCCGGCCAGCCAATCGGGAGCCGCCACGTGGCACGGGGGGGTATTCGGTGCTCCCGGTGCACGCCAGGCCCATGGACCGCGCACCCGAGCCCCCGCCCGCGCCTGCGCCGCCGCCCTCTGCCGCTGTGCCGCCGCTGCGCCGCCGCCCGCCGCCGCTCGCCGGTCGCCGGAACAGTAATTCCGGCGGCCGGAGTTACTGTTCCGAGGTGCCGAAAAATTAAAGTAAATATACCGTTTCGATCGTTTTCGCGCGCTGAGTCCAAATACGACGTCCATTTTGCCAAATTCTCATCCGAAATTTTGCCGAAAGCTCCCGGAAAATTCTATTTGCTCCGATTTTCGCGCAGAGTCTATATTAAATATCCAATTTCGATTCTACAAGCTCTGCTTCACCGGATAAGCTCCCTACAGTCACTGTTTAATGTTGCACAGTTCCTGCGGGAGTCCGGATCATCACATCCTCCCCCACTAAAAAGAGTTTCGTCCTCGAAACGAGACTAAACAATAATCCTCAGTCCGATGTCTCGAATAAGTAGGGGTGAGCATCCCTCATCTCCGACTCGAGCTCCCATGTAGCCTCGCGCTCGTCATGATTGCTCCATTGGATCTTCACATAGGGAATGGCCCGACTGCGTAATTCTTTCATCTCTCGATCCAGAACTCGCAGTGGGCGTTCTTCATACCTCAAATCCTCGCCGATCTCAAGCGGTGTGAAGTCGATGACGTGCGATGGGTCGAAGATATACTTCCTCAAAGTAGAAACATGAAATACATCATGGACACCAGCAAGCCTTGGAGGAAGTGCGAGTCGGTAGGCAACTGGCCCGATACGCCCCAATACCTCAAAGGGTCCAATATATCGGGGGCTAAGTTTCCCACGAATGCCGAACCTCCTGATTCCTTTGGATGGCGAGACTTTCAGGAATACATGATCTCCAACCTGAAATTCTAAGTCTCGTCGCCGAACATCGGCATAACTCCTTTGTCGGCTTTGGGCGGTTTGAAGATGCTCCCGAATCACTCGGACCTTCTCCTCTGCCTCTAACAACACATCTGGTCCCAAGGTCCGCCTCTCGCCCACATCACTCCAATAAAGTGGTGATCGACACTTGCGTCCATACAATGCTTCAAACGGAGCCATCTGAATGCTCGCTTGAAAGCTATTGTTGTACGCGAATTCAGCCAAAGATAAATGCCGAATCCACCCTCCGCCGAAATCCAAGACACAAGCCCTCAGCATGTCCTCCAGGATTTGTATCGTCCGTTCTGACTGTCCATCCGTCTGCGGATGAAAAGCAGTACTGAACCTAAGCTGAGTTCCCAAGGTTGTCTGCAAACTCATCCAGAAACGTGAAACAAACCTCGGGTCTCAATCTGATACAATGGAGGTTGGTACTCCATGTAATCTAACTATCTCATCTAGATATAGCTGGGCTAGTCGCTCAAGTGGCCACGTAGCCTGCATGGGCAGAAGTGCGCCGACTTGGTAAGTCTATCTACAACTACCCAGATAGCGTCTGCTCCTCCCTGGGCCCTCGGTAGTCCGACCACAAAGTCCATTGTAATGTGGTCCCATTTTCACTCGGGGATTGGGAGACTTTGTAACTTGCCAGCTGGCACTAGATGCTCAGCTTTCACTTGCTGACAAGTTAAACACTGGGCCACAAATCTCCCAATATCCCTTTTCATGCCTTTCCACCAGAAGTGTGCCTTGAGGTCTTTATACATCTTAGTCCCACCAGGATGTAGGGTATAAGGTGTATAATGGGCCTCTCGCAATATCTGTTCTCTAATCTCCACATGTATTGGCACACATGCTCGGTTCCTGTACCTCAGTACTCCCGAGGCATCTACCGTAAAGTCTCCTGACTGATCACTCGGAATATGATCTCTAATCCTGGCCAAGTGGGGGTCCTCACTCTGTTTCTCTTTGATCCTGTCCAGCAGAGTGGGCTGCAAGACTAAAGATGTCAGTCTAGCAGTGACCCCAGGGGACACAACCTCTATCTCGAGTCGTCTCATTTCCTCTAATAGCGGCGCTTGGTCTGTGATCAACATAGACAAACTTTGCACCGCTCTCCTACTCAAGGCGTCAGCGACCACATTAGCCTTGCCTGGGTGGTAGAGAATATCATAATATTTTAATAGCTCTAACCACCTACGTTGCCTCAAATTCAACTCCTTCTGTGTGAACAGGTATTTTAGGCTCTTGTGGTCGGTGTAGATTTCACAATGCTCCCCATATAGATAATGACGCCAAAGCTTCAGTGCAAACACTACAGCAGCAAGCTCCAAGTCATGGGTAGGGTAATTCTTCTCATAATCCTTGAGTTGCCTTGATGCGTAAGCAATTACCCTCCCTTCCTGCATCAGCACACAACCAAGTCCGCTGTGTGATGCATCACTATAGATCACATATCCTTTTCCCATAACAGGAAGGGAAAGGATAGGAGCGGTCATCAGTTTATTCTTCAGCTCCTCAAAGCTCTTTTGACAGTCCTCACTCCAGATAAACTTCACTCCCTTACGCGTCAAGCGAGTGAGGGGTGTGGAGAGCTTCGCAAAGCCTTCCACAAACCGACGGTAATACCCAGCTAAACCCATAAAGCTACGTACCTCAGAAACCGTCGTCGGTCGGGGCCAATCACGGACTGCCTCAATCTTTGCTGGGTCTACTGCCACACCTGTGGCGGAAATCACATGGCCTAAGAAGACTACCTCCCGAAGCCAAAACTCGCATTTTGCTAGCTTGGCAAACAACTTCTTCTCTCGCAGAAGTTGCAGCACAATCCTTAAGTGCTCCTCATGCTCAGCATCACTTCGGGAGTAGACCAAGATATCATCAATGAACACCACCACGAACCGGTCCAAATAAGGTCGGAAGATCCGGTTCATCAAATCCATGAACGCGGCAGGGGCATTAGTTAGCCCAAAAGGCATAACTGTGAATTCATAATGCCCGTACCGTGATCTGAATGCCGTCTTCGGAATATCCTCGGCCTTCACCTTTAACTGGTGGTAACCGGACTGCAAATCTATCTTAGAGAAGACACAAGACCCTTGCAGCTGATCAAAAAGATCATCGATGCGCGGCAAAGGGTACATGTTTTTGATGGTCACTTTATTTAATTTCCTATAGTCCACACATAATCGAAGTGACCCATCCTTCTTTTTCACGAATAGCACCGGCGCTCCCCAAGGCGACACACTCGGCCTAATAAAGCCCTTGTCCATCAAATCCTGGAGTTGCGCCTTAAGCTCTCGCAGCTCAGCCGGTGCCATCCGGTAAGGAGCCTTAGAGATTGGCGCAGTTCCTGGAACTACGTTAATCACGAACTCAATCTCCCTATCTGGCGGCATGCTAGACAGCTCAGGTGGGAAAACATCCGGGAACTCGCGGGCAATAGGGATATCCCCGAGTTCCGGCGCCGCCGTAGGCCCCTCAACAACACTAGCTAAAAAGGCTACACATCCTCGACGGATCATCAGCCTCGCTCGGGAAGTCGAAATCATAGAGGCAAAGAAAGCGCTCTGACATTCCCGATATACCAACATTTTCTGGTCTGGCTTTCTAAAAGTGACGGTCCTTGCGGCACAATCAATAGTCGCAAAATACCGAGCCAACCAGTCCAACCCGAGGACCACATCGAAGTCCTTCAGTTGACTCAGGTCCAATAGGTCTACTGGCATAATCCAGGACTCGATCTAAATCGGGTGGGGCTAACAGCACTCCTCCATGTGCAGAGTTCAATCGGGAATCTACACCTTCTGTGCACAAGGTGAGAGTCCTATTCCTAACCCTATGCAATGATGTACATTCTCTACAAATAAAAGAGATGCCCCTATAAAAACGAGGTACGAGTCCTTATGCCAGAAAGTAAATCATACCTGCCTCCACTCGATCAGCCATAGCAGAATCCCTTGCCTGCGCTAAGCCATCTTGACTGCTCAACAACGGCTGTCTCTCTCCAGAAGGGCGGGGGAATGAAACTTGATCTCCTTGAAGATCTGTCGGTGAAGCTCCCGGTCGTAGCTGGAAAGGGGCAGGGACAGATGCCGAAGTAGGTGCCACCGTTATCCCCGAAGGACACGTAACTCGCACGTGCCCGGGCTGTCCGCACTTGAAACAGCGGCCGAACCTCAAGTCACAAGCACCTGAAGTGTGCTGACCTTCGCAGAAAATGCACCTAACTATAGACTGAGGCTGCCTTACCTGCTGTTGCTGCTGCCTATGCCGCTGAGGCCTCTGTGACCTCTGCTGGGATGCGGTAGGGGCCAATGCTGAAAAAGGTGCTACTAAAACCTGAAAGGGGCACGTAGGTCGGATGTGGCCTGGCTGCCCACATCGGAAGCATCGACCCTCCCTCAAGCCACAGGTATTTGATGAATGCTGCCCCCTACAGAAAATGCATCGGACCGACGCCCGAGACTGTCGAGACTGCTGCTGCGGAGGCCTCTGCGATCTACCAGGTCCTCGTCGATCAAGACGCCCACGGCCCGTAGACTGGGGCCGCAGGGGTCGTGGTGGTCTCCCTGAACTGGCCTGTCCATCATTATCTGGGGCGGGGCGTTTCTTGTCTGGACGCTGCTCGAAAGTCCTGGCCCCTTCGTCAACCGCCAAGTCACCTCTCTGCGCCAGCAACTGCTCCAGGCGTTGGTCCTGTCGAAAGCTTCTTGCCACCAAATGGGTCACCAAGGCCCGTAGTTCTCCCAGCTCAGCAGATACCGCCTGCTCGGGCTTCTCAGAAGGGGTAGAAATATCCCCGACGGAAAAAATGACGACGGGGTGACATACTGTCACCAAAAGCCACAAATCAGCAAAATAAAATTCCACACGACCCAATCTAGCGAAAGTCAAAGACATTCCCCTATTTCTGTGACTTTATGTTGTCTGCAGCCAACATAACTGTTCACCAGAAATGGGGTATGTCGGTCTCTCTTCACTTACTTGGAAGAGTCAAACAAATAAATCAACGACTTTCGCAAAATGTCACATCTCTCGCGCCCTATTATCCTAGGGTCTACCAAAAGCCTAGGGTTTCCTAAGTCCCAACTGACCTATCCCTAAGCTCTGATACCAACTTAATCTGTCACGCCCCGGAACCCGGGCTCGCCAACAGATCCGCCGTGCACACGGGATTTCCCGAGTACACGAAGCGCTGGTAACCTGCTCAGATATCGGATGTACAATAAAGGAGCATAATACAGAGCTGAAATAGAAGAACCACATAATATCTTATACTGTGACTAAAAATAAACTGTAATATGTACAATAATCTCCCAGCTCACCAAAATAATACAACCAGCTGGCGAAAACCAGACTCAAAATAAAAGGAGAATATCACAGTCTGAGTGAAGGGTACAACGTCTATCTACAGCTCTCAGTCTCCCAGGAGATCTATCTACTCAGCGATCCCCTTACCTTTATCAGCCGCTGATAGCCTAGCAGCTCCCGCAGACGACTCTGCAAAATAAAGAAGAAGAAAGAGAAAACAATAATGGGGGGTGAGAACTACCAGATAACCAGTAGCCTCCCCTAGTGGGCAAAACCTCAACTCTGACGCACCCACTAGGACTACTAGAGGCCAGAAAGGAAAAAGTGGTAAGGCTGTAAGCAGAACTGCTGAATAAAGGGGAAACCACCACTAGCATGCCTCTAAATGCAGTGCCAAAAGGAATGACTGTATGTATGCCTCAGTATCTAACATGCCTGCCTGAATAACCCAATCTTATGTCACCAGTAAAACTGGTACTGCCTGCTGCGCCTTGCCTGCCCAAATCGGGTATGCTGGCCAATGCATAACACGTATAGGGATTGAGAGTCTCAAGGACTCAAGCCTGCCTGTAACACACTCCACGGAGTGGCACTCGAGGGGAAGCGACCCACACGAGTAAAAGTACCTCAGTAATAAGTTCATAAGTGTCGTAAACAGCAGGACTGGATCATGACTATGATCAAAGTGGAAAAAGCCATCCACTAAGAAACCCTGATCTGATGCCATAGTACTCAATAAGTGGGAAAAACCATCCACTAGAGAAAAACCCGATCCCCTGCTGATGCCTAAAATAAACCAGACTCAACCCCATTCTGATGCAAGGATAAACATCCGGCCGACCGCCTACAGTCCGCGGTCACCGCAACACCCCACAAGTTTATAATCTAACATAACCTTGGCTATACTATCCCAAACCCCTGCTCATACTCGAGCGACAAGCAACTGAAAGCAAAAGAGAGCAATAAAACATGTCAAGTCTTAATATGATAGTGTAGCAATAAATAGTGGCCCTACCTGATGTCCGGACATGCATGCAACTGTCTTTATTTTAGAAGTTGTAAAATAGTGTCAAAGATTTGAAAAGATTGATTTACTGAATAAAAGTCATTTGCATGCGAGATTATAGCCTTTGTCTCAATCACAGTGTCCCAATATAAGTCATCATATCATCTGTGGGGTTATATTAATTTTTAGGAGAGTTCGTCCCAGCGGTTCTCATCAATTGTCCTGTTAGTAGTCCTGTTAGTAGTCCCAATAGTTCTCATCAATTTAGTTTGTCCCAATTGTTCTCATCAATTGTCATATTAGTTTGTCCCAATTGTTCTCATCAATTGTCATATTAGTTTGTCCCAATTGTTCTCATCAATTGTCATATTAGTTTGTCCCAATTGTTCTCATCAATTAAATTTTAGGGGAGTTCCAGTAATCCCAGTGAGCTTGTCAAAAATGAGGTAAGCAACAACCGCCCACCTCGAGCAGCTCAAACTACACCTCAGGTAGTCTCCTGGTTGTCCACAGTCCCCTAGAACTGCTGTCTGCCGAAAACGTGCCCTACAGCAACACACATTGCACAGGGTGTAACTATAGTATTCATAAAATACAGCTTTTGCTGTTTTTCAAATGGCACGAAAAGAGAGGAGTTTTTCACCTCTGTATAGTGCTCAGAAAAATCCATAAAAATTACGGTTGCGTTCCTCGCGAAGAGTAGATCAAAATCGACTCTTTAAACATCTCGATCTGATGCTCCTACGCCAAGATAAAAATCGGAGAAGTTGACGCTGCCCAGAAATTTCCACAGCAAAAAGGGGGGTCAAAGAGACCTCGGGAAACGTGCCAAAAGTACGAAATGGAGCAAAGTGATCAACACGGAAATCGAAGCCTTACCTCTTAGGAACGCGCTGTCGCAAAAATCGTCCAAAAATTCCTCCTGGTTAGCCCACAGGGAATTTTCGACGGAACTGCGACGGGAAATGGGCCGAAAAAGAAAACCGTCGCAGTGCGCCGCGTCGCAGATAACTCACTAACTGTAACTCCAAAAATTCTGAGATTTGGAGGAGAGAGAGAAGAGAGAGAGAGGAAGAAATTTCGTAGAGGGCACTTTCTCTGGTTCTCTCTCTAAGGGCTCGAAAACCGAGGTGCAAAGAGAGGGGGTGGGGGCCCTATTTATAATGGCTGAGGCTCCACACAGGATCGGATCCGAACAGGAAACACCGAAACGGGCCAACCAAAACGCGCCACGTGTCCACAAAACAGGAACAGCCTGTGCAAGGGCCACTCAGAAGACGCCACGTGTCCACGTGGAGCACGGGCCCGGTCCCCGCGCCGGGTCTTCCGGAAGATGTCGGCCAATCCGGTGTGCCACGTGTCACAGTCCCCGTGGGCTTCTAGAAGCCGGCCAGCCAATCGGGAGCCGCCACGTGGCACGGGGGTATTCGGTGCTCCCGGTGCACGCCAGGCCCATGGACCCGCACCGCGCCCCCGCACGCCAGCCCCCGCCCGCCGCCGCCGCCTGCGCCGCCGCCCGCTCCGCGGTGCGGCCGCCCTCTGCCGCCGTGCGCCCGCCGCGCCCGCCGCCGCTCGCCGGTCGCCGGAACAGTAATTCCGGCGGCCGGAGTTACTGTTCCGAGGTGCCGAAAAATTAAAGTAAATATATCGTTTCGATCGTTTTCGCGCGCTGAGTCCAAATACGACGTCCATTTTGCCAAATTCTCATCCGAAATTTTGCCGAAAGCTCCCGGAAATTCTATTTGCTCCGATTTTCCGCGCAGAGTCTATTAAATATCCAATTTCGATTCTACAAGCTCTGCTTCACCGGATAAGCTCCCTACAGTCACTGTTTAATGTTGCACAGTTCCTGCGGGAGTCCGGATCATCACATATGCTGCCCGGCATATGTTTTGACTCTAAAATAATGCATCCTTTGGTACCGAAGGCATGTAATCCCAGGACACGAGTCAACCATGCATCTCACTGTATAAGCTTTTGTGTCGACTTTAACACTTTCATTTGCACGTTGTGAGAAATGTGTCATTCCTCAAGAGTACGCAATAACTCTGATTTTGTCACTGACACACACGCCCAACCCATGATCCATCAATAGTAGGAGGGGACTCTTCAATTTGAGCACGATCGAATCAGTGGGATCGATTTCACATACTGATCCATCCATTCGACATCATCTACAAACTGCTCTGGATGATCTATGAACTCGACACCTTCATCTGGATCATCTACATATCATTATTTGCGGTTGGATCAACGACATCGCGTATATGATATCTGAAAGGACCCCCAGCCGCCGTCATGATCCGCATCACTGTAGTGAACTTCCCCACCCCCAGGATGCTCGTCATCCTCATGATCAGTATTTGTGTTGTTCCTTCAAAATTTCTTGTTACCCATCCGCTTGCTTGCTCCACTTGGTGCACCTCCGCTTGATATGATTTTGTATCCCCTCAAACTCGATTACGGCATGATAGGATCCAAAATCATGTACACTCCCAACGGATAGGATCCCAAGTCATGCACATTGTGAGAAGACGGATTTCTGCATATATTTTTTCATTATTAATCTCTCGCTATAAAGTTATATAATAAAAATAATTTATAATGTATGCTAACCCATATTCGTATGTATCGTTTTGTTGTCCACCAAGTGGAGCGAGGCGATCTGGATGTCGTGGCACGATCACTATTACGTGGGAGAGACGGAGGACGGACAACTCCGTACTCTCTGCAATTGAATAATTAATCAATTTACGTTATTTTAACTAAAAAATTATATAAGCCACAATTTGTAATACTAACCTAGATATATTGCTCCTCCAACCCTCCGATGTCATCATGAAATGTTCGTTCTCTTTCAGCCATAGGAGATATTACATCTACGTCTAATTCACTATTTAACATTCTTGAATAATAGCCGTGAGATGCAACCATCTGCTTCTCAATGTAGATTATCAAGCATGAACAATTCCTTGATAATGCCATCATACCACACAATGAGTCATCATCCGTAATTTCGATCACATCATATTGATTTCCTTTCCCATTGGATATCGAACTTTAATAATTAGAACCCACTCATCTCTTCTTATATTGGTAATTCTATACATTTTTCTCTCAAAATCCCTAAATGTAATAGTCATTGGAATGCCACTTAATTCTTACGACCTCCAATATACTGTGGATTATAATCTTGTATAACAAGTTGTTCATCCCAGTTAACACTAATAGCTATTTTTGAGGCCATCCTAATTTCATCAACAAAAAATAATATTCAGAAAAATAAATACTAAAAAAATGCATCTAATAATATTAGATAGTAATAATGCATCTAATTATATAATAATTTTCTAATTTAATTTTACTAGTGAAGACATTATATTCATTGTACTAGTGAGACATTATCTGAAATTATTTAAGGTGTTTACAATGATATTAATTAATATTCTAACATATTATTAATCAAAGGCTATTTCCACTCTATAATTCCTACAATGTGCAACCAAAATTTTCTAAAAAAATTTCTATCAAATTACTGACTCGGTTCAATCGTTCTAAAGGCCACTAAATCTCGACAGAAACATTGATCAAGGTTCTATTCACTTAGAACCACTTCAGAATCTCAAATCCACACAAAAAAAAAAAATATAAAATTAGGTTTCTTCAATCCTCTTCCAACAGGCAAAATTTTATCTCAGTATGATCCCAAAGTTAAACTCCTTTGTTAACCAAACATTTATTTCAAAAAAAAAAAAAATCCCTAATCAATCATCAAGTTAAGAATGTTACAAGCTATTACAAGCATAACAAATAGTGAAAATGAAACAGAGATTTGATCTCGGTAGTGGTATAATAAGTGGGTCGAATCTACAGCGAAGAGGATGGAGGAGCTTACCGATCTGTCTGCGAGTGAGAGAGGAGAGTGCGCGTGAGAGAGAAGAGAGAGTGTGCCTGGCAGTGTGCGTGCGAGAGAGAGAGAGAGAGAGAGGGCTGCGGGAGAAGAAAGAGAGGAGCACTGTGCGGGAGAGTAGAGAGGGATACTGTGCGCGGGGCACTGTGCGGGGAGAGAACGCGGGGAGAAGAAGAAGAAGAGAAGAAGAAGAGAAGAAGAAGTGCGGGCGCCTAGGGTATAAGTGAATTAAAAGCG